>CM076575.1:336067535-336181443 GCA_034641835.2 Pinus albicaulis | reverse complement strand
ATGGTAGTTGAACCAGGATTAGCAGGAAGAGAACCACCAAGACCAAGCATGGAAAAAGGTGACACTGCCCGCATGTTCACGACTCCTTCATGCCTTTTCTTCTTTGGTTTTGGTTCGAGTGCACATGTGATGATGAATCCTCGTTGAGCTTGTGGTTATCCTTTTGAGCATATTACAAGTCTTCTTGAAATTTTAACAACTATTCCTCAATAACCTTGAAGTGCTCAGAACCTCTCTTGACTTTTAGCTAAGTCAAATTAGACTACAACAGTGTCCATGATAAGTAAGGAAATTTACTCAACTATACTAATGAAAATCCATACCTTTGGGGTCAGGAGGCCAACCTTCAAACATGTGATCATAACAGATGGGCAAAGGACCACATGGCTGGCTCAGGTGGCAGAGATAATGGCACATCGAGCTATATGGTGGCTGCTAGGGTCTGCTGGCTGTCGGCTAAGGACCATCTAGGAGAAAAAATTTCTCCTATTCATACTACCCACAGGTGGTGGATAACAATTCCTTAGGAGGCCCATTTTAGACCTCAAAATTTCTCTAATGTTTGTATGTGGTGCCGCAATATCTCGTAGTTCACATGTTGGATGATGATTGTTGTTCTTAAGTGAATGAACGTTATCTCTCCCCTTAAGAGTTTTATATGGGGCATTAATTGACCTTTTTGGTGACGATGTCATAAGTCACTGTGCCCTTAGCAACATTGTGCTTCCTTGAATGGGGTTTTTGTTCATTTTGGAAGGATATAACAAGGACAAATCATTTGAGTGTGTCTTTTCCCCTAATTCAACTTCTCTTGTAGTTTGATTTTTTCTCTTGGGCTTACCATCCATATCACCTAATATGTCTTTCTTGCAACTAGCCCAAAAATCATTCCAATTCCTTATGTCTGCATTCTGCCGCGCATTATTACCGTCAGGTTCAAGAGATTTATCTCTTTTATTTTTCTCAGGAGGGTATATCCATGACAAGTCAATTGGATGTGTCTTCACCCATGCTTCAAATTGTTTTGTTTTTTTCTAGGTTTTTGTGACATTCTTCATTTTTTTGCCAAAAGTCTATGTACTCCTTCCCAAAAACCGATTCCGTCGGATCCATTTTTCCAATAACACCGCCAGGTTGGCACATTGGATCAGCTATTTACTTCTTCATGTGCCATGGCTCAATAGAATAACGCTATCTTTCTGGAGTTACTTATTTTAGGAATATCATTTTTAAGCCTTTTTATGAGAAGGATTCATGATGAAGTGTAACAGCTTGCACAATTTTTATGAAAGTAGCTTAACACATTAACCAAAAACTAGCTTGTATCAGAAGAAATTACATTCTACATGTTAAGTGTTTGATAAAAGTTCACGTGGATAATAATTTAGAAAAAATATTTTAAGCCTACAAATGTTGTAGTAATGGATTAAAATTTTATGTAGAGTAATGAGAAAATGGTTGTAAAAGAATGGATGAGTGAATTGGTTTGATGTAGAGAGAGTTCTATGGAAATTGGAAAAATCCAATCAACAAGCCATATACTATTTGTAAACAAGGGATTACAGCCCATTCATTCAACCAACATGGATCCTTCGCAAAAATTAAAGTATGGCCTCCCTTCCTAGTCTTGTACAAAAATCACTATTTTTGGAATGGATACAAGGACTTTGTTCTCATTGTAGCTCGCACAAAGAAACTTACTAACAATGCCAATAATGAATAGGATTCTAAGTCCAAACTAAGTTTTTCTAGAGCTATAGGGTTTAGTTAATTTTAATGAAAATATGAGAAGAAAATTATTGTAAATGATATCCTTGGTTGCAAGCTTTCATGCCAATGCCACCTCTCACACAAGAGAAAGACAATCAAATCATGTTTTCGTATTATTTCTTGATTGTTTAGGCTTAGCAATCAAATATGTGGTAAAGGATTTATAGCCTACTATTAATGGTTTCCTATATGTAGTGAGGACACTGAATTAATATTTATTTCCTCTAGCTAGATTCTTATTATTTTGGGTTGAGGACTACTTAATGGAGAATATATCATATGTAATACATCCTCAACACTTCCATTATAGAGAATCCATTGAGGGTAAAATTATGTATCTATGCAATTAGCCAAAAACATTAAGAATACATATATCCTTCAACTCATCCCTTACCTTGTGATTTTTTGGTTATATATCTTCCCATCAACAGTGGCCCACATAAACATTTTCATCACTTAGACATCATTAATGGCTACCAAGTTGGTGGTGCATATAGCTTAATCGGATGTGGCATCAAGGGGAATGGTGTGAGTTGAATTTTCTCAAAATGTAGTCCACCATTGTCACACCCATTCACTTAAGTCTCAACAATTTTTTTAATGCTCTACTATTCACAAACCATTTTCATCCCTCCCTCTTTCACACAGAAGACAAGAAATTAAATAAAACAATGTTTAATGGTAAATTGGAACAAATGTTTGAGACATATTCAACTACATCAATCATGAACATAGAAGCAATTATAGCCTAGATAATTTTCATCCTTTACTTAATAACCAACAATTTCCAAATGCTCATTTAGCTTGAGCTAATATGCAATTTGTTCTCTTGGTTTCTTTTCTTTTACCATTAAAAACAATTTTATCTTGAACACTTCAATATCTATGAATTTTTAATATATCATTCCAATAATAATAAGGAACATAACACTCAACTCAAAGGTAAAATACAATGTATTGTGCCACACATTAGCAATTCAACAACTTGTAGAAGATTGTTATGGTTGTAGGTTCCCAAAAGAATTTTCCCACCAAGTCTACAGTAAGAAATGTAAAAACATAAATCGGATAAATGTCATTGTACATGTACTTTGTGAGTAGAATGTGTAGCACTCAATATTGCTGTGATGATTTGTTAGTTATGCCAATGACTAAGTAAAGGAATGGTGGTTGTGGGTTCATCATCCAAGAATCTAACTAGAAAGAAGAAAATAAGAAATGATTATAGCGGGTTCATCATGCAATCCTCTTGTATTTACTATTTATAGATTTTCTTGTGGGGGTTTTCCCTCCTTAATTAATTGAGAAGGGCTCATGGCAACCCCAAATTTGGGCTTTTTTCCCCAGCTTCCCCAAAACTTACCCCATGTTGCCAAAACACTGTGTAATTGGGGTTTTCCCCTTTATCAAAGACTATGGCCTACGGGGATTGATAGGCTACTTTGTTCCCTGAGCAATTAATCCATAGGGGACATTACAAACACTCCAAGGTCATCATGTCTCGTCTTGGACACTCATATTTCCATGTCCCATGTCATTGTGTCAGCTGACTTAGGCAACCAGTAATGAGCATTCTCTCGGTTACACCACCCTTATTATAGCACTAAGAGCCCCATTCTATAGATTTCCTTTATCAATTTCTTGAAAGTTGAAACTAATGTCCTATTAAGTGCTAATTGTGGTCTTGATTTTCCAGTACAAAATCGTAGACTATCACAAAAGTTTAAGATGTGCAAGAGGGCTAGGCTTCAAGATCTTTCTGCAACTTACAAACTCTTACAAGTTGTGTGATACTTTGTGTTGCAATGTTATAGTCAAGCTTTTCAGGTTGAAAATGAAAGTAGAAAACAAATTTCTAAGCAATCCGGATTACATAGATCAGAAAATTAGATAAATTTCAGGATTCCATCATTTAATGATAGTATTATCTTTCTTGTAATTGAAAGAGAAGAAAAGATAGACTCTTTGATAGCGAGAGCATCATCCTTTGCCAGAGGAGTTAGTAGATTAATATGTCTATACTAATTGTCAATATAATCTCGTATAAGGATAAACATACAAAAATGTATCTATCAACATTCTAAAATTTAAATAAGGTTATCACCTGTACAGTCATTGTTCAGCTGCCTAGATGTCTACACCTGTCCTCCCTTAATAGAAAATAATTGAGGCTCCACTTTGTTAGAAATCCTATATTCGTGAATGAATGGGTTCACAGGTGAAGTTCCATCATTTCCCCGTTCTTGGTATGTCTCCTAATTTATTGCTTCATTGACATCTCTCTCTAGTAGTTTTTCCCATAGTGTCGGCTGATAATTCTCTGTTGATTGATTTATGTTTCCCCACATATATGAAATTGCAAGAAATTAGGCCAATTAGTAAAAAAAATTACCACCTATAACTTCTAAGAAATAAGAATAATCTTGCCATTGCCACTCTATTCCAATCCTGAATTTCTCACTGATCGCCAAACATAATAAAATAATATTTTTTTTTCTTCTCATGCACTTCAAAATTTTCATTTCTTTCTCTACTTAACTAAACTAAAATTTATAGGCCTTGCATATGTACCAAAAAAGTGATTATCCTTAATTAAAAAATAGAACTGCTACTGGAAAAGAATAATATGAAAATGTGATGAGGAAAGATGCCATTCCAACTATTCATGTTATCAAGGATATCGCATGGTAAGCCTACCTAGAGAACCTTGTTTTTGTTAATATGTGCAAAAATTTGATAAATGATCATTATGTAAAAGAACAATCTTTTGTTTTCTGCTCTGTTGTAAGATCAAACAGAAGCATAAAAATATGTAAAAACCTTTCTCAAACAACTGTTTGGGTAGAATGGAGGAAATCCAATCACAATAGCCACTAAACGAAACTCGGCAGGGTGCGGAACAACTTAATTGATACTACTGCAGGGATTCAGCTGCCCCGCGACCTAAACAGTAGATACTGTGTCCAGCAATCAACATTTGGTCCAATTCATAGATAGCGCTAGACCTGAAAGAGTTAGATAGGACCTGTCTTTTCAATACTATTCTACTTATGGCATTGCACTTTGAGAATCCTAAGAATCCATGTTGGATCAGACTACATTATCAATCTCCTAAATATGGATTTTGCAAACTTTTGGCAATAACATCAGCTGTTCCCAGAGTACCTGTATTTCCCAGCGACCTTTTGTCCAATGTCTGAATAATCTGTGTTAAAAGTATGGTTTTAATTTTAAGTACATTTATATATTGATACTTTTTCAATCTACAATGACATCACATGTCTAGATCAGAACCATAATATCATAGACGAAGGCCCAACCAAGATAAGGAACACAATAACCAAAAGGGATATATCATATTTTTAATTGGCTTTGGATGGTGAGGAACTACATTTTTTATTTCCCAACAAATGATTGTAATGTTAAACAAGTATCTAATCTTTTTCATCCAAGAGTTATAGATTATTCGTATAAAATGAGCCAAAGTTAATTCTGAAAATATTATGAGAAGATAAATTCCCAAAGCATGACAATTCATTACCATCAGTAGCATACTTAAAAGGATTCTCGAGATTCTCAGGATCATGCTTGCTGACATCCCAATGCCAAGAATTGTCCACTGTTACTGTTGCTGTAGGATGAACTGCTAAAGATGTGTCACTGACAAATTCTTTAAACTGATGCCTTTTATCCACTACTGATTGTTCCAGAATTTTCCCATTGCTTTTGTGTTTTAATTCTTCTAGCAGAGCCCGTGATTCTACATTATCAATACCTTGAAAGTTCAAGTCAGAATCTCTTACATCTGGTAGTAGAAATTCTGAGGCTAAAGGCTTGTGCTTAACCGCGTTCTGAAGCAATGTTTTAGGAAACTATTCCAGTGACATTACAGTAGCTTTCGTATTTCTGTCAATATCCTCATTTGTCATTATAATATTCGTTTGTGCAGATTTGTTTTTTCTAATCTCTGTATCCAAAAACCTTATTTCATGTTCACTTATATGTGGGTTTGTAATGCCATTATTTTGTACCTGCTGCAGTTCCCCTGCTTTTGTAAATCCTGTTGTCGGGCTATCTGCAAAACTCTGCTCTTGATCAGAAATAAATAGTTCCCTTGAATATTGCAAATCTAAATTCTGATATGAGGTTTTTTCAAGGCCTTTAGAACTTGGGCCTTTTCTTTCCTTTCCAAGTTCCTCGTCTTTATGAATTTTGGAAACTTCACTGATAGGAGGAGGAATGTCGGAATCTTCAAGTCTCACATGTTCTACACTGCTCTGTTCTTGAGAAGTGATCATGCATTTTTTCACTTCAGGATGAAAATTATCTACAACAATTGACTCGATTAAGGCTGCAGAAGATGGGTGTTCAAGCATCTTCCTTGTTTCTGGTCCATATGCCAAAGATTGAGGGTCTTCTTTCTGACTGAGAATAGATCCTGTAGAATTTTCTGCATGGGACCACCCTTCACCACAAACATAAGGGTGTGCCACATCATATATCATATCTTGTTCGAAAATAGAAACTTTTTGTTTTGTATTGCCCGAAACTTGATGACCTATTTGAAATAGTTTGTCTGCACATCAAGGCAATAAATTATATAGATTTCTCAAAAATAAGTCAAAACCTTTCCAATTTAATCTGATATTCTTCACCTCAACCAGCTATTTTAAAGATTAGAGGACAAGCTACTAATAATACTTTAACTTAAATCATTATTACTATTGAAAACTCAAAATTATAATTGAGAATATACTCATATCTAGGTCAGTGGCATGCCAATTAGGAAGCAGCAATTTCATTTATCAGACTGGTATCCTAGTAAAATCATTTCATTTGTCTAGCTACTGTTATTCGATGGAATTGATTTACTCAACTTCCTTTTAGGTGTAAGCATAAATAAGGGTTTCTTGTACATGATAGGCAAGGCTCAATCTAATAAGAAGTATAAATATGGAGTTTATCTTAGAATAGTTTTAACTTTTCAATTATGCAAGTGAAATAGTTTTGACTGATTTGGAAGTACGGACTACCATTATATGGAAAAAGTTGTTATCATAATATACTTTTTGCAATAATGTAATATAAGATGGATTTTCCAAAAAATGTAATAATAATAGAAAATGAAGAAATCCAAAGCCTGAAATAGAGGCTTGGCTTTTATGATTTCAGCTCCATTCCTAGCGCAAGTATGTATTTAAAATTATTATTTACTTATGGAAACAGTTATTGCTTGCAGTTTTATGACATATCATTAAGGGACAACCTCTTGGGTCAGCTACTAACAATTTCAGGGAACTAATGGCCCTAAAGATTACTCTCCAAATTGCTAGAGAAAAGGAATTACAAATACGCATATTTATGGTGATTCTTATCAATCAACTGGATGAGAGGTGTGTTCTCAATGAAAAACTGTACTTTTTTTCCACGTTTTCAAGACATCAAAAAATCTTCCATCATATTCGCTCATCCCTCTTTCCCGCATGTTTACAGGGAGTAGAACCATGAAGCAGACAGACTCATGAAAGTTGAAGTGGAAATGGACAGAGGATCTTGAATTTTTTTTTAAAAGACTCTGGAAGGCTCCATAGAATATTTTCACACACACGGCTTCAAATCTAATTAGAGACTAATTATGGATGTTTTCTCTTTTTTGCACAGGAAACCCTACAATTATGAATTCTTATCAGCACTATTCTAACAATATTTTTTTTATAAAAACAGTATATGATCTGATATTGCAAGATCTTGGGCTGATATGATTTCTACAGGATGACCTCATCTCAAATATAGATGTTTTCTATCTTCTTATCATTTTTTATAATCGTTGATGTTCTCTTTTGCAAAACAGTTTGATCCCCCTGTTCTTTTATGAGGGAAATTTTGGGCCACAAGCCACAGGAATGCCACAAGCATATGCAGTTGTAAGTTTGTATATACAATAAAATCACTTGCTTCTTTCTTTGGAAAAAGAAAAAAAAATCATGAAGAGCCAAATAAGATCAAGGAATTGTTTTGCAAGTACCTACAGACCATGTCATGGAGATACTTAGAAAGCAGAAACCTTTTGTAGTTCTCTGGTGGAGAATACTGGCATCATAAATAGATCTTTTCTCTTCATCACAAAATAGGATAACACATCCTGTTAACAGGGGAAAAAAATTCAGTGTTTGGCTACGGCAAGTGCCCAAGGAAAAATCTGTGAAATCTTGGAAGTCAAATTACAATTATTTTGCAAGTACTAGAAGACAAGATATCATTACATTACTCTGCTGGCCAGAATAGAGTTCATGAACGAACTAGGAAATCTAGAGTGACCATTTGAAGGATTATACCATAATCTCCTTATAGAGTTCTATGATGAGTTAGTTGGGAAAGTTACGTCTTTATCCCTTTTATCAAAGCAAATCTCAATCAATGGATGATCAAATTTCTTATGCATTAACTGGACTTATTTCATGTTCATAATTGTAATTTGTATATACTAGAGAATTAATTTGTTCACCAAAGATCTTCCAACACTATTTTCAAGGCAAGCATGTTGCACATGCATCTTTCTCCTCCTAAACTGAAAGTAAACCACTAACCATCTTAGGTTTGCTCTAAAGGGAAGTTAAGATGCTAATAAATTTGATTCCATCATGGAAAAATACTTCAGATACCCCTTGAAGACAGTTTTTATGATCATGACAGTTTTTAAATTAGAATATATAATTAATTGTCTTGGGTCCAAACCCACATCTTTGGGTCAAAACTCCAACTACTTGGGTAACTTGCCCAACCAACTCCTTTTGGTGGGTTTTCACCTCTCAAAAATTCCTTTGAGCTACCCAAATTCCAACATAGTCCACCAAGCAACAATTAGGTAATGATGTTATCCCTTGGCCATATGGTCTCAAGCTTCCCCACTCTAGCTTCCTAGTGTCAATCCCCATATCTTGGCTTAGAACCCTACCCTAGAGAATTACCATGACTAGCTTCCTAGTGTAACTAGTGTGGTCAATTCTTAATGCACCTGAGATGATGGTGTTAATCTCCTCAACTAGTGTGCCATACTTGGTGGGTGTGACCCAACAACTAGTTCTTCTATCCTCGAAGGTGGCGTTATAAGCTTCTTGTTGTATTTAAGAATCTTTCTGACTGGTGTACCACAATCTAGCTCTGCAATCCTGGTGCTGCTCAACTTCTCAAGGCTGAGGTGAGACCAACTAGGAAATCTAACACTCTTCCTAGTGTAACTAGTGTGGTCAATTCTAACTGAGTTTGGCATGCTTCAATTTACCCTCATGAGAAGAATTATATCACAACAAAGGAAATAATCTAGAACAAGAATCATGTTATAGAAGTCATTACCAAATGTTTGATATTGTGACACATAAGATTAAGACAATTTCAATAAGTTGTGCTCTTTATCTAATAACTCGTCCAAAACAGGTGGTATGTAAATAAAATAAAGGAAAATGCTTTAGGTGGTTCAAACTCTATCCAAAATTGTGTAGGGGGTAAGGATAAAACAAGGGAAAATACATTGAAGTTTCAACGAGTCCCAACTTTAATTGAAAATTGCAATGAGGCAAACTTACAAATTATGTTCCCCTTAGTTTGGAGGTGTTCAGTGATGCAAACAAAAAGCAAAATTCTTAAGGAAAGTAGGGCATTTTCCTGGAAGAAAAACGTTGCATTATTTCACTCTGATAGAAAATATAAAAGCTTTTTACAGCTTCTATTGAAAAAAGGCAGCATTAGAGGCATTCACATGCTAAATGGATTTTTAAAATAGCCTGCAAGTTAGTATACAATCCTAACAATCCTTGAAATAGACATATCCTTAATGACACTTATCTTTCTTAGTGGAAAATCGACATTAAAAATTCTACTTAATGTGTGGAAACTAGAAAACACTAGACATCAACTGAATTACTCAAACCCAAAAGGATCATGATAAATCTAAGGTATAGAATCACCATAAAACTCACCTCACTAGAACCTAATGTACTCCTTTGATGCTTTGAATTTGATTGGAGAAAATCCATTTGTATGTATTCTAGCTCAACTTGCAACTCTGCTTCAATCTCAACCATTCCAGTGACCTGTTGTGCAGGTTCATCTGTTGCAGTTCCTTTTGCTACGTGGCTAAGTCCTTTTAGCACCTTTTCTCACCACTCAAGAAGATTGTCCTTTACTTCTCCTTGTCTTTGTATTTATACTTTTCCAAGGGGTGTGAAACCCCAACGGTCCTGTCTCTTGGTCTCGCTGGCCAACCTGAGCTGACTTGACCCTTAAAGCAACTCATACTTAAATTAGATTATTAAATGTCTTTCCTTAGGTTCCAAGCCCACTCCTTTGGGTCCAAAACCCCAAACAACAAACCAGAAAACCCCAAGGGTTTTTCCAAGGGGAAATACCTTCCGGGCTACCTAATTTCAACAATTCTTAGCAAACTTAAGCTAGGACTATATGTCCATTTCCAAAATGCTATAAATTAAATTACATTACCTTCCTCAATATGGTTTTGTAGAATCCATTAAACCTATTAAAATAGACATTCATTTGCTTGGCAGAGTAAGATTTGTTAAATCAACTAGAAAAGACAGTCATACAGATCAGCCTGTATCTACCTCTGCACCCAATGTGTGTAAATAGAACTACAGAGAAAATTTCAATTTTAACCATTCCATTTAGTCTGAGCAATACATCATCAACATTTATATCATTCATCTTTTATGAAATCCAAGCCATAATTTTAATGTCTAAGGTCTATACCACTTTGTTTTGTCTACTAAATACTGGCAACAGAATATTTTTGGTCCTGTTTTTTTGGCTTTGCATTATTTGTGGCCTTGATTCACCAAGGAGTAGTTCAAACTTCAGAGACAGTGCACATTCATTTAATTGACAGGCTCCTGTGACTGTAAAAATATCCCTCTATGCCTACTTCCATGTCAAACCACAATTCCAAACCCCGTGAACAATAGGAACTTCTTAGGTTTAAAGGCAAAGCATAATTTGTATGCATTTCAACCTCGCAAATTAAACACGAAACATGAACATGTCATACTAAAGGGTGCGCTATACACAAAAGTATCCCAAGAGTTACTGCAATAGTTACAATGCATAGGAATTTGGGCAACTCCAATGCCTGGTAAATTCAGGACAGTTTATTGATATTATTTTTGTTTCAGAGGGAAACATGTTGAAGATTTTCTTAAGATTAATTGTAACTAAAAGTCTAAAACCAGTTGGTGGTAGTGCTTTTTCAGTGTTTCCCAAGTAAGTCGGCAAGTAATCTAAGAAACACTAAACACGAAATGTCATACTAAATGGTGGGCTATAAATAAAAGTATCCCAATCATATTAGACTAATCCCTTGGACCATTATTACCAAAATGCATTTTCAGAGGTTTACTCTCAAAACATTTACTACAAAAAGTCTTCTTACTTTAAAAGGAAGTAGAATAGAAGAGACACCATGCATGTCAAAATTACTTTAGATATGTGCATGATATAAGTTAGAAATGGCATTCAAAAAATATTTCTGTAATCAATGAAAACATGTTTAATATACAAACAATATGATTGATTTATGGATATCAGAGGCACAATAAATACATTCAATGTTCAGATTTAGCAAGCTCAAAAACTGTTTGAGATGTCACAACGTAGGGTAGACCACAACCCAAAAAACAAATGTCCAAAAGCCAGACACAATTATTTATAAAATGTGTTACAGGCTCTACCGCCAAGCTTCAAAACATCACAAATATTTTCTTTGCGTGAATCTCTATTATCTTGCAGCTTCTTAACAACTTTATTCCTCTCATCATGAAACTGTTGAATGAAAACATGTATCTATAATTAATTTGTTTAGTGATCAAAGTACATCTAACTTAGTTTGGCATGCTTCAATTTACCATCATGAGAACAAACAATTTACCCTCATGAAAACATGTATCTATGATTAATTTGTTTAGTGATCAAAGTACATCTAACTGAGTTTGGCATGCTTCGATTTACCCTCATGAGAAGAAGAATTATATCACAACAAAGGAAATAATCTAGAAAAAGAATCATGTTATAGAAGTCATTACCAAATGTTTGATATTGTGACACATAAGATTAAAACAATTTCAATAAGTTGTGCTCTTTATCTCATAACTCGTCCAAAACAGGTGGTATGTAACACCTTCCCACCAGAAGCAGACATAACATAAGAATCGTTCTTTGACAAGGCTACGCATGAGACTGCTTCTTCTGGATTTGTGTCACTCATATCATTTGTCATAAGGATCCCACTCGCTGGCTGCCACAGTTGTGGTGCAGTATTTGTTGTGGACTGGAAAATGAATTTCCATCTTTCAAATGCTTATTAAATGCAGAATTATAAAACTGAAAACAAACAGTACATTAGGACACTTTTAGAGTTGTACCTTGCCAGATGGATTGCGATCATTACGCATCCATTTCCAAATCTTGTGAACAACATTCGAGAAAAGAGCTAGGACAGCAACCCCTGAATTAGTATATATTAATTTGGCTACCTGTAAAACACATGGAAAATTATATCTAGTTCAAGCACAAAAAACTTTCTAGGATACGGAAAATAAGTTCCAACAACTATGATATGCGACAAATTCTTGGGTTTTGGGGTATAAATGAGATCCCTAGCACAACTTTCCTTTCTAGAAAGTAGCGTATCTGGCAACCTAAGAGACCTACACTGGGTGATATCAGTGATCTCTGCTAACTTTGAGTTCTTACTCTTATCTGCAGCCTCATCCAGAAGCCTAGGTTTCACATATGCTGCCCGGCTACTGTCAAGATTATTCTGTATACACGGTTATTGGTTGATGGTTAATTTATTTTATTCAAGAATGCTAAAATAAACCCCAACTTGTAAAGCAAGGTGATTACAACAGATTGAAAAGGAGAATCTGATGTAATAATTAAAGCCCAATTTTCCTATAGATTAGTTTGGTCAATTGCCAAATATCCAATTCTTCAAGTGGAATGACTCTCACGATAGTAGAAATTGATACAGCAGGAGGAACCCTTTCTGACCGTTCTATTGGAACAGGAAGTGAAGCAGCCGTGTTTACCATAGCAGCCATGGCATTTGTTATTGGAGCCTACAAAAAGGACAATAGTAGTGAGATGCAGAAGTTTGGGTACACATGTATTCAATTTGAAGTGGGGGCAGCATAGTACCTTTGCTGACACCACCTCTAGTGGTATCCTTGTCCCCTCAAACACTCTATTTTCAAGCATACGAAGCAGGCGAACTCCATCAACATTTGCTAAAATATTGATCCCATTATCATTTGTAGTCACAGCAAGTAAGGACCCTTCCTTATTGAAACGGAGACGAGGGCTTGCCTGCAAAATTTGACAAGAAACAATCCAGATGGGCATATATCTAATCTAAAATAGATAACAATCAGAGTTTCGGATCTGATATTTGATCATAACCAAAATAGAAAATATCTTCTTACAGGCAAACAACCCTCAACATCAGTAGTTGTCAAAATGTTGGTATTATCCATGTCCCAGAACTTAATTTGAAATTCATCACCAGCTGCCAAAAACCTGTTTCTCGTTGTATCAAACTGCACAACTCCTAAGGACCGTTTGCGGAATCCAGAATATGTTCTCTTGATTTCTCCCTCACTTTCATTCCACTCAACCAAGTATGAATCACCTTCTTTGCTTGTTCCACATGAGAAGAGCTTAATCTCACATGTAATTCAATGAATTAAAGAAGCATCCTTATCGTTCTTGAAATGACATAGCTAAATATTCACCATGAAAAGCATAATAGTTTAGAAAACTTAATCATACCATGTTCCATCCGCGCTGTAAGTCATTGTAGTACACCAATGCCCAGGGGCATCATAATTTACTCTAGATCCCAGTAGATCATAAAGCCAAGCTTTGATCTTCCCATCAATAGCCGTAGAGAAAATGAACTGCCATTAACCATAGACAAATACAAGATAGTGAAAAATACAATTACATGTATAGAATAGCCCCCAACAAAATACAAGCATGAACTAGTACCCAATTAAAGAAACCCTTCAAAATTAGAGAGAGGCTTCTCAAAAAAATTATTGATAGGTTTTTTTATTATGGTACTCAGATCAGAACTGACCTGGATATTCTCCTTATGATGAGGGCAGACTGAATATACAGGAGCTTCATGGCCTTCAAATGTGTACTGCTTGGTGCCAATTACAACATCCCACACCTGCTCAAGTCATTTAACACTCCTGAGACCAATCTATCACATCTGAAAATATCTATATGGTGGCCTTTCAATAATAAATTGTTATTGGCATCACTAGTTGCCTGTTATAGCATAAAGGATTGGAACTTATACCTTAATAGCTTTATCATCTCCACAAGTGATAACACAAAGCTGCTTATTATTTGGGTGAGAAAAAGAAATATCATTCACACCACCGACATGGGCATCAATCTGTGTGGATTCAAAGAAAAAGGGAAGAATTCATATATTGGACACCACAGATAAAGACCACAAAAAAAAGGAAAGTGGGTTGTGAAGCCAGGGTGTGCACTGTGAACCTCTAGATGTTGCCTCAACTCGCCACCACCAGTATATGAATATAAGTGGACAATATGCTTGGAAAATGCAGCTCCTACAAGAAATACAAGGCCATGGCAAAAAAGACTAGCCAAATTCAGTGACATTTTGAGGCTAATAGTATCAAACTTTCCTAGGTAATCTGCAAAATTCAAGGATGAATAACATGACACTCACAAACAAGGTGTAATCACATACCAAGAAATGTCCCATCTGGGCTCCAAATACATCAATTTACAGAGAGACCTAGATCTTTGACAAGTGCTGCCTAACAAGAACCAAAAGCATTTACATAAGAGCTTTAGTCAGAAGCCTGGAAATTATCAATTATATGGCACCAAAAGGCACCAAGAAGCCAATAGGCCAGAAAGTATGCTTCTACAACAAATTTTAATAATTAATAAACAACAGAATGCAATCCCATAAAAGAGACGGACATACCTGCAGTGACATTGAGCAAGCTGAGATATCCCATACACTAAAGGCTCTGACAGCCAATCTTTCACGTGAACCAACATCACAAATTCCAATATCGCCAACATTTGTTCCAACTGGCAGATAAGCCCGGTGCCCAAGTTTTAAAATGTGAGACACTTTTGACATACAGATAAATCAATGTGCACACCCAATATAATGAATATTTGGGGCCACATTGAACCAAATATTTCAGAGATTACAGATAGATCACTTAGCAGTATCGTTGGCTGCAGTGGGTGAAAATCCATGCTCATAACATTTGAACCCTGATTAAAGGTTCTTGAAACAATTTTAGGAATTTCTTGCAGGTACATGCTAGGAGGATGAATTGGAGCTGGATAGGAAACCTACAATTATAGAATGGAGATGAAAATAAGTTTGTGATATCTTGGAATAAAAGCAAAACACCCTTAACACGTTGTCGAAACCCATAAAGCAATTCCGAATATGTGTGTGTGCATGTGCACTACCACACAGTTGAGTGATTTCCATAATAACACAAGACCCTTAACACACTGTTGAAACCCATCTAGCAGTTCTGAGTGTGTGCATGTGCATGTGCTTCACTAACACACAGGTGAGTGATCTCCATATTCCAACACTACTCATTGAAATTTGAAACTAGTTTAGAAAAAGACTTGCAGCCAGCATAAGCTATCAGTCAAGTATTCAATCATTACATCAAATATTGCCAATACAAATGTAACCAACAAACACCTTTATAAGGTTGGAATCTTAGTCAAGACACAACGAGAGCTAAGGAAGCTCCAGAAGAAAACAATTTATACATCATTTCAATACTTGCTGAACCCCTCTGTTACCCAGAGACAAATTTGAGAAAGGATGATATCTCAAAGCGTAAATTGTTGCCTCCTGTGTCCATACCTCATCAGTTTGACCAGGACGAATCCGTTTCACAAGATGTTCAGAATCTGCAGATTGATAATCCAATCCGGGATTACTATTGGTGGGTGGAGTCCTTGGGTGTTTTAGCAAAGCAGCTAAAGTCATTTAACAAAAAACCAATTAAAATTTTATATCCTATTTAAATATTGGCATGCTCATCATCTTTGAGAAAGATGCTATCTTTTCTCATCTCTCTTCCTGGGCAATACCTACAGTCAGGCGTGTTATCACATATTTGCAAACCAAAATATGGAACTTAATCTACTACACGAAATATGGTCATCTCAGTTCACCTCGATGTGGTTGTGAAACCAGAGAAGATGGTGCAGCAGCCACTACAGTATGTGGGGCTGGAGGAAAAGAATTCACCATCCATCCTGCAAGGGCACTTGGATGAGTAGCTGCAGGTTGGAATGGCTGCAGTCAAAATTTTATAGAGCATGTTAGATTGATAGTAACTCTGCAACATAGCTGAATGCATGTTAAACTGATGATTAATTCCAAGATAAAGAAATTTATCAACTGAAAAAATTAGTTGCAGTTTATACGAATTAATTTCTGAACTAATGAAGTCATGACTTACAATATGTGCACCAACAGCAGGAAATGCACCCCCTTTTGAAAGTGCACCAACAAGAGGACTATTTGCAGGAGGATTTCGAGCTTCATTCGAAGGCACACACGCATGGTCAACAAACAGGATCTTGATATCAAGATTAGGTAGAGGGTTTCTGCAAAGTTGGTCAGAGGGATCGATGGAAACTGGAAAATTTATACAAAAATTTGAGGTGGAGAGGCCAATGGACTAGATGTTTAGGAAATCACCTCCAACTTCCAAGCCCCAAGCTCCAACCAATAAAAAATGGGGTGAATTCCTCCAACTTCCAAGCGCCAACTAGTAAAAAATGGGGCGAAATCCGCTCCAAACCAGAAAATCGGAGGCAAATGCAGGGTGGAAGGTTTGTGCGCACTTATTTTTTTGGACTAACATTTAATAATTAATTGTTTTTTAAATAATTATAGGGATAATTTTATAAAACTATACAAAATGGGTTTATATTAAAAATTCGCCCCTCTAAAATTTAAAACCTTTTAAAATTCACCTTTGGGCTAAAATTCGCCCCTAAAATTTTCCCTGCTTGGTGGAAAATCTGACAGGGAAGAAGATCAAGATTTTGAGGATCGATAATTGCACTGAATATGAGGCGAACGAGTTCAAGAACTTTTGCAAAGAATTTGGCATCAAGAGGGAGACCACAACTGTCTATACTCCTAATAAAAATGGTGTTGTTGAACGAAAGAACATGACCATTATGGAAGTTGTCTGTGCCATGCTATGTGACCAAGGTCTACTGAAGTTTCTATGGGGAGAAGCTGCAAACACTGTTGTGTACATACAACACCAATTTCCGCATTGGACTCTGATTCTCCCAAAGTGGTTTTCACTGGTAAGAAACCTGACGTCTCACATTTTATAATTTTTAGATGTCCTGTTTATTTTCATGTGCCAAAAGAGAAGAGGAGCAAGCTAGATGCTTCTGGGAAGAAGGGAATGTTGTAGGCTACAGCGAAACTTCGAAGGCCTATAGAGTCTATGTTCCTGGTCAAAGGGAAGTAGAGATATGCCACGATGTCACTTTTGACGAAGATGCTTCCCTGAAGAAAGTAGTCAATCTTCCGAGATCTTAGGAAGATAATGAAGCAAGGCCTAGAAATCAAGAAGAACCGAAGGATGAGACGATGCCCGATGTTGAAGGATCGATGGACCCAATTGATCCACCTCCTTCACTGGAGAAGAGACCATCATGGCTTAGGGACACTCTCGAAGATGCCGAGGGACATATGGCCCCAAGGGGGACATTCCGTGAAAGCAAGAAGTCGAGTAGATACCAAAGATATCTAGCAGTCATGAGTACTATTGTACAATCTGATCCTGGATCTTTTGAGGAAGCCGTAAAGCATCAAGTCTGGAAGGATGCTATGCACAAAGAGTATGAGTCCATAAAGAAGAATGATGTCTGGGATGTGGTTCCAAGATCGAAGGACAAAGAAGTTGTCACATCGAAATAGCTCTACAAGATCAAGCATGGATCTGATGGAAGTGCTGAAAATTTCAAGGCAAGATTCGTTGCTCGTGGCTTCTCTGAAAAGGAAGGCATAGACTATGATGACATATTTTCACCTGTGGCCCAATATACCACCATTCAATCTATCATAGCTCTTGTTGCTACGCAAGTATGGAGTCTTCATCACATGCATGTGAAGATCGCATTTATGCATGGTGCGATAAAGGAAGAGGTGTATGTAGAGAAACCTCTGGGGTTCGATGTCCAGGATCGGGACACCCATGTCTGCCAGTTGAAGAAATCCCTTTATGGGCTGAGCAATCACCTAGAGCTTGGTACGACAAGATAGATAGCTACCTGATGAAGCTGGGCTTCACTCATAGTAATGTTGATCTGAACCTTTACTTCAAGGTTGATAGAGAGAAGCCTCTCATTCTGGTGTTGTATATGGACGACCTCTTCCTGACAGGTCCTAACCCTCTCATTAATCAGTGCAAGAGGGAGCTCACTGCTGAGTTCAAGATTAAGGACCTAGGACTAATGCACTACTTCCTAGGCCTGGAGGTCTAGTAGAGACCTGGAGAAATTTTCCTTTCTCAAGGAAAATACATTATGAAGCTTCTGGAAATATTTGGTATGGTGGACTGTAAGTCCGTGTCGACACCGATGGAGCTCAACTTTAAGAAGTTAAGTGGTAGTGCTGCTGGGCCCGTGTTATCAAATCCTACTGAGTATCGTCAACTCGTAGGGGACCTGATGTTCTTAGTGAACACCCATACAGATATAAGTTTTGAAGTGAACACTTTGCGTCAACAGAGGGTTGAGACTCATCACACTCACTGGGTTGGTGCCAAGAATATTTAGAGACATTTTTAGGGCACGATAAACCATGGGCTGAGATACATTTCCGAGAGCGTGACACTCCTTGGATATACTGATTTCGATTGGGTTGGCAGTATGGTGGATCATAAGAGCACATTGTGATGCTGCTTCACACTTGGTTCTACTTCGATATCATGGATGAGAAAGAAGCAGAAGTCGGTGGCTTTGAGCACCATGGAGGCCAAATACATTGCAGCAAGTATGGCCTGTTGTGAAGCAGTCTGGTTGCGAAAGCTTTTCATTGAGTTGTTCGGGCATGTGCTAGATACCACAGTGGGATTTGGTTGTCCGAGAATCTCATGTTCCACGATCGATCTAAGCATATTGATATCAGGTACCACTTTATCCAGGATATGGTACAGATAGGTGTCGTAAGGCTCAATCATATAGGAACTGATGAGCAGGTCGCAAATATTCTCACAAAGCCCCTAGGAAGGTCAAGTTCCTAACCTTCCTTGAGAATCTTGGTATCGTGGAACGACCCTATTTTGAGGGTCTTGTTGGACGATGAGCTCTGGGAGCTCTGGGGGGCTTTAGGGATAGCTTCTCAGAGCTATAAGCAACCACAGGGCTAGGCTTGCCAAACCTTTTGAGTGTGCTTCTGACCCACCATTGTGATTATTGAGTTGGTTCACCTCTCATTATTTGTGCCCCATATGCATCCTACCCATTGAGTTCAGGGCTCATGGGAAGTACCTCTCATTTGGCCAGTGAGGTGGGAAAATCTAGATACTAGTAGCAAAGACTGATGGACGCATCAGAGATTGTCCTACTCTCTATCTAGGATGGCATGGTCCAACCACTTGATCTGGGATCAAGTCTAGTGAGGTTTTGGACCTCCTACTGACTTCGGGTCAGATAAACCAACTTCGGGTTGGTATGAGAATCTTTATAGAGGTTTCGGACCTCTCGGCCAAATTTGTCAGCCGCAAACGATGCCTTTGTGACTGACCCACTTCTGTTCTGAAATAAAGAAGCCAACAAAGCAAGTTACGGCGGGATGACGCATGATGTTTCGATTGCACATGTGGATGGAGTTCTCCCTAGTTGAGAGGGAGTGTTAATTTTGGACAACTAGGTCCAAACTCCATGATGTGATGCTCAGATGAAGATACCAATAATTTTATTGGGTTCCTCTTTTGGAGAGGTGCAAGATCGATCTAAAGATCATCTTGATCCGATGAGCAGAACATTTATTTTGAATTAATTTTTAATCTATTCAAAATATGTGCAGGTCAACCTTAAAGTTTTGTACCCGAGTAGATGTGTCACACACCCTCAATGATGGATATAAATAAGGCCAACGTTGGAGGACATTTCACTCATCTCATCCTCACACATTCTCTCTCATCATCTGATTGGTTCAATCACTTGGATTCTCTTCTCTCTCCATACGTGGGAAATCTGGCAGCAACACTTTCTGTTTTTCAGTATAAAGTTTCTGCAGCAAAGTTTGACCAGTGTTGACTTTGGTCAACACAAGGTCAAATCGACCCAAAACTCTCCCAAAATATCGATTTCCCTAATCCACATTTTCTGGCACTATTTCTGAGGCAATACATTGACTTTGACTTTTTAGCGTTGACCTAGCTGCTGCTGTTGTTTGCGTTGACCGTTGACTTTTGAGTTGATTGTTTGGTTGTCCTAGAGGGTTGTGTGACATTGTTGGTTGGCTAACCATATTGAGACTTTGCTGGTTGAAGCATCCTATTGACCGCAGTAACGCACCAACACACTTATATATTTCTGGCTTGTCTTCTGTCGATCTACTCGTATGTTCTATCAGCATTTTACTTTATTGTTTATGTGATCACTGTCTAATATTGAAGAGAAATTAAAGTTGCATCAAGCATAGAAAATCTACATAAATTTACAAATCTCAATGTGAATTATGATCCCCTAAATATGGACTCACTTTGAAAGTATGAAAAATCGAATTAAAAAACTCTAAACAGGTTATTAGATAATGCAATACATTTTAAGATATTACAGTTATCACAAATCACATTTAATAAAACATCTCAATGTGATTGGATAATGCAATAATTTTTTATCCCCGGATGTGGGTGACAGTATTTACACAAGTGGAAATCACATCTCACCCCACCAGGACAACGGAGATCTCCAACGCAGAACTTCACTTGCGACGGATCCAATTATCATTAGCTCCTCACACGCTCCTCGCAGAACTAGAGATGATGACAGGAGGACGGGTACTGTGTCACCTGGCCCTGAACATCGCCTCGCTCCTATCACCATTTATTTTTATCATGACTAACCAGCATCATAGCCATACCTCCTCCCCTGGGCCTGATAAGATGCTCAAGTTTAACACGTTGAACCGTGCAAAGGCCACTCATTTCCATACTCATAATCTAATCCTCGCCCCTATTTAACTCCCAGACATCTGCCCCTTTCCTCACTCATCCTGTCACCTTTGCCTTTTTCTCTCCTCACTCTGCTCAGGCTTCCCTCCTATTTCAATTAGCAGCAAAGCCTCTGTCCCAGAGTGGAGCTATGCAAACTCCTTCTGATCGCCGCTCTCCATCTTGCAAACCCGTCCCCCACACAATGCAGGGCCTTCAGCCCCAGTGTTACTCCTTTCTCCCTTCCTTGGCCCTGTGTGACTATTTCTCCTCACCCTCTCACCCCATCCTAAGCGCGCAATGGCTCCCAGACTACACCAACGCACTATCTGCGGAGGTCAGAGAGGGGCTCTCCCGGGGCGTTATCATCGTGGAGAGGATAATCTCCTCGAGACGATTGATGGCTCCTCGTCCAACACTTTTGTGAGCCACAACCCTGATCTTGAGCAACGCGCTAAATCCTCCAAGAAAGCTGCGTAGAGAGGTGGTCATGGCTCGAGGAGGTCCACCTCCTCTCCCATAACACACTCTCTGCATCGCACTCATGTCCCCCTGACTACTCCGGCGAAGGAAGATGAGGACACGAACATCTGGATCATGGACTCTGAGGGAATTTGGATGAGGGTTGCAGATGGCGTCGACCCAGACTCCCCCATCCTCTGCGCTCCTACAAGAACCCCAATAGCAGTGATGAAGATGATGCATAACGATTGTGCAGCTGTACAGTTTTCCTCTTTTTTTTTTCATGTGTGCCCTCAGGGCTTTTCTGTTATCACTTAATTTCTGATTTTTAAATGCGTCTGCGCTACTGCGCATAATGTACTGCTTGTTTCCAAGTTTTGTCTGGAATGGTTTCCTCCCTCGAGGCAGCCCATAAACAGAGTAACAAAGGTTGGGTTTGGTTAAGTGCAGCTTACCAACCCAACCTGTACCATATGTAATTTTATGTTTTCAAAATTAATATAATAGCTCAACTTGCCAAAAAAAAAAATGCAATACTTTTTGATAAATTACGGCTATCACAAATCACATTTAAATATCTCAATGTGGATTTTGATCCCCTGAATATGAACTCATTTTTAAATTCTAAAACTTCAGCTTAAATAACTCTTAACATGCTATTGGATAATGAAATACATTTTTAGAAATTAATCTCAATGTGAATTGTGATCCCCTAAAGATGGACTCACTTTGAAAGTCTAAAACATTAAGTTAAAAAACTCTTAACAGGTTATTGGATAATGCAATACATTTTGAGAAATTTCAATTATCGCAAATCACATTTAAAAATCTCAATTTTAATTGTGACCCCTTGAATATGGACTCACTTTGAAAGTCTGAAATGTTGGGTTAAAAAACTATTAATAGGTTATTGGATAATGCAATACATATTGAGAAATTACGATTGTCACAAATGATATTTAAGCATCTTAATGTGAATTGTAATCCTCTGAAGATGGAATCACTTTGAAAGTTTGAAACGTCGAGTTAAAAGACTCTTAACAAGTTATTGGATAATGTAATACATTTTCAAAAATTACGGTTATCACAAATAACATTTAACCTGTTGGAATCACAATTGTTACACCAAAACCTGCAGGTGTTAGTAAATATACGCATCACCAGAGTTAATAGATCCACAAGAGGTGGTTAAGCACATGTCATGAAACACACGAGGAGCATTGGTTTATCCAATGTCCAACAATCTCACCCCTAGCACGAGCCGGATGTGATTCAAACTCGATACCTTGGCTCTGATACCACTTGTTGTAATCACTATTTTCATTACACCAAAACCCACAAGTGTTATTAAACGGACACATTGTCGGAGTTAACGGATCCAAAAGAGGTAATTAAGCACATGTCGCTAAACACATGGGGAGCGTTGGTTTATCCAATGTCCAACATAAACATCTCAATGTGAATTACGATCCCCTAAATATGGAATCACTTTGAAAGTCCAACGTCGAATTAAAAAACTCTTAATAGGTTATTGGATAATGCAATACATTTTGAGAAATTATAGTTATTACAAATCACATTTAAACATGTCAATGTCAATTATGACCCCCTGAAGATGGACTCACTTTTAAATTCGGAAATGTCGGGTTAGAAAACTCTTAACATGTTATTGGATAATGCAATAAATTTTGAGAAATTACGATTATCATAAATCACATTTAAATTTAAACATCTCAATGTGAATTGTGATCCCTTGAAGATGGACTCACTTTAAAAGTATGAAACGTTGGGTTAAAAAAATCTTAACAAGTTATTGGATAATGCAATACTTTTTCAGAAATTATGGTTATCACAAATCACATTTAAGGATATCAATGTGAATTGTGATCCCCTGATGATGGACTCACTTTGAAAGTCTAAAACATCGGGTTAAAAAACTCTTAACATGTTATTGGATAATGCAATACATTTTGAGAAATTACGGTTATCACAAATCACATTTAAACATATCAATGTGAATTGCGATCCCCTAAATATGGGCTCACTTTGAATGTATGAAACATCAAGATAAGAAACTCTTAACAGATTATTGGATAAGGCAATACATTTTAAGAAATTACAGTTATCACAAATCACATTTAAACATCTCAATGTGAATTGTGATCCCCTAAAAAAGGACTCACTTTGAAATTCTGAAACATCATTTTAAAAAACTCTTAACAAGTTATTTGATAATGCAATACATTTTAAGAAATTATGGTTATCACAAATCACATTTAAACATCTCAATGTGAATTGCAATCCCCTAAAGATTGACTCACTTTGAAAGTCTAAAACGTCGAGTTAAAAAACTCGTAACAAGCTATTCCACATTTGGATAATGCAATACATTTTGATAAATTACGGTTATCACAAATCACATTTAAACATCTCAATGTGAATTGTGATCCCCTAAAGATGGACTCACTTTGAAAGTCTGAAACGTCGGGTTAAGAAACTCTTAACAAGTTATTGGATAATGAAATACATTTTGATAAACTGAGGTTATCACAAATTACATTTAAACATCTCTACGTGAATTGTGATCCCATGAAATGGACTTGTTAATTTTTCTTAGGGCTATATTGTTATTTTCTTTAGATAATTGCAATTCATCATTTACATATTGAATTCACCCCACAACATCATAACATTATTCATATTTACAACAGATGCAATTATATAGAAAAAACATTATCAACTTCAATGTAGCGGAACATAAAGGAATAATAGAAGAAAAACATTCACACATAAAGACACGAGGATTGGTCGGAGACCAAGGCAAAACCCCACGAGGGGGTAAATCCTTTCAAATTCTTCTTCTTATTATATTTTCATTGAGTGTTTCAATAAAGAAAGAGTATAATGATCCATGTACTCAACTACAAAACTATCTAGCGAAATCAACTAAACAACATCCAAGAGATGATCCCAACAATACTAATAATCAAAACCCTGATTCTGAAGCTTGCACTCAACTTTCATCAACTGCGGTCAACTGTCAAATCTTTTGGTCAAGTGTAAAAATAAAATCCTAGATCCCAACCGCACAAAGGAAGAGTTATGTGTTCAGTTGAGAGCTTCGAACTACAAGGATAAGACTGCATGCCTACAGTTATAACCGAAAAATGTTTGTAGCATCCCTGTGGCTAAGAACCAAAAAACCTAATCACACGTGCGAGCATTGGACCCTACAATTTCAGACACGTACCAACCATTCTTCGTGAACCACTTGAGACCTATGCAATCCAAACCAAAGAAAGAATAATGATGATAATGATCTATAAATGAGGGTCACTTGAATTATATTTATAGTCATCGAAGGGTGTCCAATTTCCTTTTGGGACAACCTATCATTTTTTTATCATGTGTGGGTTTCCATATTAAAATATATTTTTCCTTAACCAAATTAAATTCTTCCAAGGGCTAGGAGGGGTTTTGCTTGAGGAGGAAGACTATCCAAAGGAGGGAATTTCTCCCTGAGCTACCAAAAATTAACAAGACTCATTTTGAAAGTCTGAAACGTTGGGTTAAAAAATTCTTAACAAGTTATTAGATAATGCAATACATTTTGAGAGATTACGGTTATCACAAATCACATTTAAACATCTCTATGTAAATTGTGATCCCCTGAAGATGGACACACTTTGAAAGTTTGAAACATCGAGTTAAAAAACTCTTAAAAGGTTATTGGATAATTCGATACATTTTGAGAATTACGGTTACCACAAATCACATTTTAACATCTCAATGTGAATTTTGATCCCCTGAATATGGACTCACTTTGAAAGTTTGAAACGTCGGGTTAAGAAACTCTTCACATGTTCTTGGATAATGCAATAAATTTTGAGAAATTGCGGTTATCACAAATCACATTTAAACATCCCAATGTGAATTGTGATCCCTTTAATATTGGACTCACTTTGAAGGTCTCAAACATTGGGTTAAAAAACTCTTGACAAGTTGTTGGATAATGCAATACATTTTGAGAAATTACAGTTATCACAAATCAAATTTAAACATCTCAATGTGAATTGTGACCCCCTGAAGATGGACTCACTTTGAAACTCTGAAACATTGGGTTAAAAAAATCTTAACATGTTATTGGATAATGCAATACATTTTGAGATATTACAGTTATCACAAATCACATTTAAACATCTCAATGTGAATTGTGATCCCCTAAAGATGAACTCACTTTGAAATTTTGAATCATTGGGTTAAAACTCTTAATTAGTTATTAGATAATGCAATACATTTTCAGAAATTATAGTTATCACAAATCACATTTAAACATCTCAATGTGAGTTGTGATACCCTGAAGATGGACTCACTTTGAAAATCCAAAACATCTAGTTAAAAAACTCATAACAAATTATTCCACATATAGATAATGCAATACATTTTGAGAAATTATGGTTGTCATAAAGCACATTTAAACATCACAATGTGAATTGTGATCCCTTAAAGATGGACTCACTTTGAAAGTTTGAAACTTCGGGTTAAAAAAATCTTAACAAGTTATTCCACATACAATTTCAAGCAACAAACTTTGTTTTATGCTCATATACTGCAACAATTAGTTGGCAATCTATTTGTAGTAAATTAGAACAAAAAATCTTTGAAAAATACTCAAAATTTTCTAATTCTAGAGTAAGTTGATCATTGTTAGTTATTATCGAGAGTTATAAGGTGGATAACAAGTTTGATTTATTATGGAATTCATTGCATAATCATTGTCAGTTGCTAGTAAACCTCATAAAATTGAATATGAACTTAAGCAACAAATATTGGGACTTGGTACAAATTTGAAGTCAACGTGGATCATGGCATATGTTTTCAAGACCATTATAGAATGTGTTATTGTTTTCCTTCTAGGCACGATGGTGAATTGGAAAGTAATTGGAGAAACCAACTTTGTTCTATGCTCCCATACTACTGGCAATTAGTTAGCAATCTATTTGTATTAAATAAGAATAGAAAATCTTTGAAAAACTACTTGAAAATCTCTAATTCTATAGTAGGTTAAACTTATAACCCCTTTTTAAAATTGTTAATGTTCTTGTGTTGGTTAAGGAAGTCAGTTTGATATATAAAACATAGCTGTCTCTAAGGCTAGGCATATAGTTTAATATATATTAATTTATTGAATAACCATATGTCAATAATTTGATATCTATAGACAACCATTATGTAGTAATACAAAGAAGTTCAATTTTCTTCTTTTTTATGTGTTTAATGTTGGTATCAATCATATTGCATACGTTTATTTAAGTTCTTCGATAGTTAATACTGAAACTTCTATTATGTGGAAGCAAGTCCAACTCAATAAAATAATAATGATGTTAATTTCAGCAAGTCCAACTCAATAAAATAATAGTGATGTTAATTTCATTTTGTTTTTTTATGTTTGTTCATATGGTTCTGTTATGACTCTGTGGTTATGTATTCTATTAAAAATGAGGCATCGATAAATTATATTAGTGTGATTGTGTGAATTTAATTGAAACACGGATTGTTATTTGAGTAGGGATTTCCATTTAAGTATTTAGATGTGAATTTCTATTTTATAAGGATGTTTATATTCTATAATTTTGACTTTAATTAAATAATGCGAAGTGTGGTTGTATTTGATTATATAAGTTGAATTTTACTTATTTATATGTCTTCATTTGTTTATGTTTCATGATGCTATGTTAATTTCAATTATTTACCACTAGATTTGGGTATGGGGAATTGAGAGTGATGTTGTGGGGGACAAGCCGAATGAATTCTTATTTTAACATGGTTGCCCTTGTTTAGTATAAAATAAATTATTGTCAAAACGAAGAGCATATTGCTTAAATGTGTATTTTGGCATTTTATGTTTTTAATATTATTGATTGAATGTCAAATAAGGATCAATAAATAGTGCATAAATTAGTCTATTATACATTTTATGTGCCTTTTTCCATCATTATAGAAGAGGTTTCTGCAAGAACTTTGCCCGCCTATATTGTTTCAATATCTATGGTTGTTTGGATGATTTAGATATCCCTTTACTCTTTTTACAATCTCTTACATTAATATTTTTCTATTTATTTACTTAATCAGTTTGTAATATAAAAATGTTATTATATCATGATTTCCAGTAAGTTTTAGCAATGGAAAGACAACTATAGGGTCAACTTATATCATGATCTCCCAAATATTCTTCTAAGATACAACCAAATGCCATATCTTTCATATCCACAATCATGATCCCAACAATGATGGTTTGTAATGGGTCCATGTCACTCCAAATATTGGTATTTATCTAAACCTAACTTATCATCTAGTGCCTTTCAAATTTTAGCAAATTTTGTAGCATGGCAGACCTTGTGAAATAGGAGAAAAACCAAATAACCCTAAGCTTGTTATTTCTCTTAATGTTATGTATGCATTTTAAAGAGTTAACGTTTAATGTTCTACAAGGAATGATAATATTTTCTCCTCCAGTTCCAAACCATGTATTAGAGACAATAGTTCTACCTTGTATCGAGACAATGATCATTAGACTACAAGGAAAAGACCCTCTAGCGGATGTTTTTGAGGAACCCCTTATAAAAATACCCTAGACATTTGTTTCTAGCAGAGGTTCCTAGAGGAGGTTGGCGGGTGGAGGTTCTTGCGGATGTATTTTGTCTAGTGCTCTTATCACCATAAAACGCACCGGTGCGTTCAACACGAGAAAGAACTAGTACGGCAAAAACATTGGCACATCGGACACTATGCGCTCCGTACACACCCACCCGGTGCGCTGTATTTATGTAGCACACTGATTCTTTACATAAATTCTACACTGGTGCCTCATAAAAAGCACGCGAAAACCAAAACCGCCCTACGTGGCATGAAGTAAATGCACCGGGTCGCCCTTAAAACCCCACGCACCGGCATAGGGTTAAATAAATAAAAAATTACGACCAAAAAACCACACAAAACATTGGCACACCGGACACCGTGCGCTCCTTACACTCTCACCCGGTGCGTCATATTACTGTAGAGCACCGGTGCCTTACAACTCTTCCGCACCGGTGCCTCATAAAATGCGCGTGAAAACAGAAACCGCCCGGTGTGGAATAAAACAAATGCATCGGGGCACCCATAAACCCTACGCACTGACAGAGGGTTAAATAAAAAAAAAATTACGACCAAAAAACCGCACAAAACATTGGCACACCGGAAACCATGCGCTTCGTACACACCCACCTGGTGCGTTCTATTACTGTACCGCACCAGTGCTTGACAACTCTTCAGCACCGGTGCCTCATAAAAAGCGCGCAAAAACGGAAACCTCCCGGGGTAGAATGACGGAAACGCACTGGGGAACCCATAAACCCTGCGCACCAGAACAGGGTTAAATAATAAAAAAAATTACGGCCAAAAAACCGCACAAAACATTGGCTCACCAGACATAGTGCAATCTGTACACACGGCTCCGGTGCGTCTTATTACTGTAGCACACCGATGCATGAAAAATATTCTGCACCAGTGCCTCATAAAAAGTGCGTGAAAACAGAAACCGCCCGGGGCGGCATGGTGCAAACACAGCGGTATGCCCATAAAAACCTCGCGCACCGGAACAGGGTTAAATAAAAAAAAATTACGGCCAAAAAACCTCATTTTTCACTTTTATCAGTGCTACAGAGCTCTCAAGCACTGGTGCAAGTTATCCTTGTCTGAGCCGCCCTGACATCAGTGCTCCCATTGCACTCATTGCATGCACTGCTGCTATGCATTGCCCACCAATCTCCAGCTTGAATTTTGCAAAACGGTGGAAAAATTTTCTTTTGAAAATTCTACAGCCAATATGCCTCCTCGACGGGTAAATGTATAGGTATTTTTCTTGTTTTTCGATAATTAAGGCTTTTAGCGGATTATAATTTCAAATAACCTTAAAATTATCCATTTAAAAGAAAAAATATATATTTTGTCGCGCGGTGTGCTCAAGCCGTTTGGCTCGCACCAGTTTTCGGTGTTGCCTGTAAATTTACAGTTCGCACCACACCCACTGCTAACGATATCCGCACTGGTTCTGGGGCAGTACAGATAGGCGCACAGTGTTATTTTTAAAAAAAATTATAAGTGTGGTGTGGTCATTTACCAGGCTGCACCGTTGACAATGTGGGATCGCGGAAACTCAGTGCGTTGACAGAATTATCTGCCCTGGGGCGAGTTATGTTGTCAGCGCACCGCATACCACAATTTGACATTGTCAACAATTCGGCCTAGTAAACCGGTGCTAAGGGTATCCGCACCAGTTCCGAGGCGGTACCAAAGGTGCACCGTGTTATTTTAATTTTTTTTTTAAAGTGCAGTGCGATCGATTACCTGCCCGCACCGTTGACCGAGTTGAATAGTGTAGATGCGGTGCGTTGACCGAAATAATCGCCCTAGGATAGCTATTTTTTTCAGCACACGGCTTTCCATATTTGGCCTGTGTCAATAGTGCGGCCTTGTAAAATACTGCCCCGATGATGATGTATGGTGTCAGGAGGGCGATGCGCTGACTTAACTATACGCCCCAGGGCATATAGTGTAGTCAGCGCACCGCCCTCCTGACACTGCACGTAGTCAACGGTGCGCTAAAAACATTTTCTGGAGCACCGCCCCTAGTGCGCTGAATATTATTAGGTGCACCGTCCCCGGTGCGCTCTGTTCAAATATGCACCAGGACCAGTGCGTGACTGTGTTTTTTGCGCACCGACTATTTTTTTATTTATTTTTCAAAAAATACTTATATATGTATATTTCTAAATACATGTCTCATGTAATAAAAAAATTGTGTTTAATATGTCAATCATTCAGAGACATGAAAGGAGAGAAGAGGGGCAACAACAACAATAACAGGTGGAGAAATATAACATGGTTCGCCTATGGGAGGCACGAGAGAGGGAGAGGGATGTGTGCCCTCGCCCTATTATAGCAGCTACGCAGGGGCTCCTAAGGCAAGTAGGCCTTTTTAAGTTTTATGAGGAGGCTACTTCCCTAAAGGGCCATAGTTTGTTTTTGAGACATCTTATCCGAAGGTGGAATACCCAGCAACAGGCTTTTCGGGTTGGTATCAACCAGTGGTACATGCCCACTGAGGATATATATTTCATTACAGGGCTATCAAATAGAAGGGTGGATTTTCCCTCATTCCCCAAGGTTCCAGTTGGCTGTCTAGCAGGGAGTCAGTTAGTTTACTCCCAGAGATACATTGGAGCAAATGTATTGTCTCCTGCAGATTTTCAGGTCGCTGGAGGGAAGTTACGTATTGGTGCATTTGGTTGTGAGGAGGTCCAATGTCTCTCACTTAGCATTTCAACCGTTTCACACAACACCAGTGACAGGCAACACATTAGTTGTCTGCTTTTATATTATGTTGATTCTTTAGTACAGGAGCCACGATTTTTCAGGTTGTCTGCCATTTTTTTGCGAAAGTTTTGTACAGCATTAGATAGATGTCGTTCTCATGCACAAGGGAGGGTCAACTTCCCTTTTTCTTCAGAGCTTTTTTGTTTATTTTTTGATAGGTTTCTAGAGACGAGGCCTAATTTTCTTCGGCAGCCTCGTAGGTCGATTACTGAGGCATGTGTGCACATGTGGGGATAGATGATGCCCAAGAGGGAGGAGGCTTTGTTTCCAGCGAGGATATCACATGATGCACTGGAGTTGCTAGCCAGTGTTGATGAGCATCCCTTCATTATGGTCCCATGTCCTTATGCGAGTTTGGATTGGCGAGGGTGTGCCAACATCCTCTTCACAGCTGATGAGCCACCAGATTATAGAGGTAATATTACTGTTTTATTTAAATTTATTCTAACATGTTCTTTAACTTATTTTTATTAAATTGTGTAATGAAATTGTCTAATTATTATTGTGTACTTGTATATATTTTGCGGACATTAGCTCTTTTGATAGCGAGGAGATGTCGGCACCACCACATGATCCAAGTGTCAATTCTGATGACGATGAGGGCATGCCAGATGTCGAGGATCATCAGGAGGTCAGTACACAGAGACCTGCTCCTGCTGGTGTGCGGGTGCGCGGTCGACTTAATGATGCTAGATAAAGGATGGAGTTGGGTGACCAACTCAGTGCATTGATTGTTGAGGTGGGCATCAGGCCCGCTCATTATAGAGATATAAAGGCCGATGATAGGCTATTACGGATTTGGAGAGGCATACCGTGTGACATGTACAGCCTGATGCGGCATGTCGTAGGAGTTACGACAGCTTTTACGTGACTGACGAGGATTTTTGCATGTTACGATCGAGCCGTAGCATGTTATGGACAGTCTGCGAGGTGCAACGTACCATCATCTCATGATCGTTCACCTCGCACCAAGTCAGATGAGCATGAGCCTCCACTAGCATCTAGCAGCAGTCATCATGGAGATGAGGTTGGACCATCGGACACGTCCAGTCAGCAACCTACAGCACCCATCAGTACTCATGGTCACATTAGGGGAATTTTGAGGTCTAAAATGGGCCTCCTGTTATCACCCTAGTAATTTCTTAGGTTATGGAATTTTTATTTATAGTTAAAGAAAACTAGGGGTAACCACAAACCTACTTTGGAAATCTAGGATCTAGCCTTGCTAAATTTTAGAGAGGGCTCCCTCTTTAAGATTTAACTTTGTTTTGTTTGGTATTTTAGGCTAGGTATGATTAGGCACTTGGTTTTTTGTTTGGAAAGTTGGTTGGAAATAAGATTACTTGGAGACAAATTAAAGAGGGATCTACTAGTCCATTGGGCTATGGATTCAAGATGTAGCAAGAAAAACTAGAAGGCAAGGCCAAAAAGATGCTAATGTACTCAGGGCAAGGTAGATAACCCTTAGAGATTTGAATAGTTTGATTGGATGGGATGGCTTTCTTTCGGGATAAAGGGCAATGAAGGATCCTTTGATCCGGAAATAAGGAGAAGGAGGCAGAGGTCAAATGGGACAAGGAGCAACTAAGAATTCCTAAGTCCAGAAATCAGCAGAAAACATTGAAATGATCAATTAGTTAAGACAGGGAGTTTTTTACACTTATCCTGAAATAATATTCCTAATTAATCATTCAAATTTGAACACATATATGAAATTGAATTGAACTTCAGGAAAGGAAACAATGATAGAAAGAAATCACTTTACTCATTAGCTTATCGCAAGAATCCTGAGTTATGAAGTCCAGTTGGCAATGGTCCAGTCTGCTGCTATGCAATCAACACATGAGCCTCCAAAGCACCAGCAAAAATATCTATAATAATCTCAGCAATTTTATTCCACACTTAATACTTCAAAGAGTGAAGTATTTATACAAATTGTTTAGTACAAAATATCCTAGAAAAATCTAGGAATAACTCTAGGAAAACAAAATATCTTAACACGCTAAGAGGGACAGCTGCTTAATAACTTAGCAAGTTGTCCTTTTATCTTAGAAAAAATAGAACCAACATTATCTAATCAAAATAGTTTGTTGACTAGGTGTACATGCTTGCTGGCACATTTGGAAGATATATGTTTGTAGATTGCTTGACTAATACTCTTTCACTTTTCATCCTTTAACGTTGTTTTTCCTCTTGATCCTCTCTCACGCTGCTTCCTTATTACTTTTACTACTGTAAGATAGAAAAAAATTACAATAGTACAAAATTCTGATTGATTTCTTCTCAGATACTCTTTGACTCTGCTGATCAATCTGATACACTTTCACTGCAAGATTTACCTTTTAATAGTTGTAAAAGTAGCTTTTCACTGTGGTAAAAACAATCAATTTTCTATTTATATCACTTGATTGTCATATTTGAGTTCCCTTTTACTTTTTACTGTTGTAAAAGAGATTATCAGCAGTAAAAAGTTTAAAATCAAATTAGCTGCTTTTCTTCTCAATCTTCACTGCTTTACCTGTATTTTCTGTTGTTCTGCTCCAATGTTGCTATAACAAGTCTGTGAATTCCTGCCATTGTTGATCACTTGGTATTTTCACATTTTTCAACTTTCGGTAACTTTCATCAACTTCAGTGTACCTTGAGAAATTTGGCTTTATCATGAAAATATGCTTAATTTCATTCTGTAGAAAAAAAAAGTTTTCAAAGTACTCCAAGACAACTTTTCCAGTTGGAGAACCTTGTGGCAGAGGCTTATTAACTTGTTCTTTGGCATGGGCCCTGAATTTCTTGTCATAATCTTTTTGAACCATTAGCTTTTCATTAAAGCCATGAATGTCTGGGAGGCCTACTTCTTTCAACACTATGTATTTTTCCAAGAACTTTGTTATTGACAAATTCATGGCCTCACACTTTTCCTCCAAGTTGTTCATTATATTCCTTTTATTTAGGACTTTTTTTATTTGCAGAATTGTTTCTGTCCTGTCTTGGATTTTCAATTCTTCAAGTTCTTTTCTGTTTTTGCTGTTTAAAAATGTAATAAGTTTCAAATCTTGAAATTTTTTGTTAGCCAGTTCTTCTTTTGTTTTCTGAATTTCCACTTGTGCTGCCTTAAGTAGATCTCTCTGCTCATAAATGATTTTAATTGAAGGCCACTATATATGTATGCCTTGGATTATGTTATTCCAAAGATAATTCTTGATGTAGGAGACTTGTTCACTGAGATTGACCTATTGCTACAAAATATTTACCTGCTCTTGAAGTCTGTTTGCTCTTTTTTTATGTCCCTTAGAGGTAATCAATGCATTTCTATTTGATGTTTCAAGAGTTTGAATAGTTTTCTTAAAATTGATTATCTCATTATTCTTTAGGGACATCTCCTCCATGGCCTTTACTATGTCAGTTGCTTCACCTGTTTGATGTACCTGAGTGGTGGATGATCCTGTGGCAGAAGTGCCTATAGATTGCACTGACACTGCAGCTGTCAGTGGCACTTTTGGGTCTAAATGCTCTGCCAATGTGGAAGGGATAGTTGTGCTAACTATATCAATAACAGTGGCAGTAGAATGCACATCTTCTTTTCTTAAGGCTTCATTTTCTTTCATAATGGTCTTTATTTGATTCTCCATGTCTTTAACTTTAGCAGTCATTTTTAGCACTAACTGCATCATCTCATCCTTTTATATTTTCTCTTGTAGTATTTCCTTTGCTTGAGGATGTTCATGTTGTGGTAGTTTTAATTGCTTCCTCAAGGCAGCAATGTCATCATTACTTTGTTTTATTAATTCTCGAGCAACCTGAATGTTTGAAGGATCCACTCCAATTTGTAGCACCAGGTCTTCTAAGGATTTGATCCTTAGATCCTTCGCATGTAATGAGGCTTTATCTAACTTCATTTGATCCTGCAAGTTGAACACGGTGTTTTGCAATCTAGTTGCACTCACAGTTTTGTCTACCACCTTAGAATAGAGCATTTCTGGAGTACTTCTATGAAACTCTATTTGATCAAGTTCATGTATGGTGTCTGAATCTACTTCAAGATCTGTTTTCCTATCATCTGCAACTGACTTTGGGTCTGTAACCATTGGTTGGAGAAAAGACATAATCATTTTATTTGTTGAATAGTCAAAAGCTATCAAAAGTCTGTCTTTGTCTCCTGGTTTTTCTTTCAAAAATTGAGAATAAACTTCTCTTTTGATCTCTTCATTTCTTTCCTTAATCTGTTTGTATTTCTCCTGGATATCAATATCTTTTCCCTCTACTGTTTTGGAGGAGGAGAAAACTTCTATATTTACCTGTTTTTCAACCATTTCTCTGCCCTATTCCTATGTTAAAACCTGCTCTTTCTGAATTTCTACTAGAGTCTCATTTACAATTATAGTGGCTTCATCATTATCTACATGTTGATCATCTGTATCATTTATCTCAATAGCCTTTTCTTTCTCAGCAGCAGTCATTTTTTCCCTTTTGTTGTAAATAATCTTGAATTTATTTTTTGTAATGGTCTCTGCTGAATAACTTTCTTCATTCCTGGTCCTTTTGTTTGAAGTTTCTACCTGTTTTTTAACCACCATAGTATGTGAATTATCAGTGTTTATCATTGTTGCTTCATTAGAAGTAGGGTCAACCAATGTATTTTCCACACACTATTTTCTTTGCAAATTTCTCAATTTGGAGTTTAGTCTCATGGATGAAAGGAGTCAATTTACATTTAAGCCTTATACTATTCAAAATGCCTTTAGGATCATAATTCTAGAAAAAACTTTCTTGGAACTTATACTCTGACAATTTCTTTGCTATCTCCTTTAATGCATCCCTGTTATTTACTATAAATGGGCCAATTTGGTTCTTCAGCTTGAATTGGGCCTTTTTCTTAGAAGCCATGAAATTTACTGCATCTGCATTTAACACCTGCCTTAGATATTCCAATGCAAAAATTCTGATAGTTGGAAATTTGGGCAACTTATATGGGAGAAAATTTGCTCCAAATATCCTTAATTCTGTATGTCCTTCATATAAGTACCAATCCCCTACTTGGCTTTTTTCAGACAACTGCAATATCCTTTTCATCTCATCACTAACCCTGGGTTGTTCTGTTTTATAAAGTAAATTCATGGTTGGCTTGACAAACAAATCTGTGAAATCTTTGTAATTGAATTCATTCCCTATTTTCCTGAGTAATGATGTCCATAATATTACTGACAGAGGCTGGCCCTCTACATTCATCTTTTTGTAAAGCCACTGGAAATTGTTCTGCTTGGAAAAATAGAAAAATATGGAATAGATATGATGAATATCTAAACACTCCCTCAGTAGGAAATTTGGTCAATTGATAATGTATATTGTCAACAATGAATCTAGAAAAATCAAATACCATCGCAGGAGGCTGCCCAGGGGACAATGAAGAAAGGAATCCTAGTATAGAGACATCAGTGAACTCATCATTAAAATATCCTAAGATAAAGGATAGCATTGAAATTAATTGTCTGGAAGATTCAGGAAAATCAGAGGTGGAATAGGGTGGATTCACTTTTGGGAAATCAACATGAGTAGGCATGAAGTTTTGAAGAATCATAAACCTCCTAGGGTAATCCAAATCTAGGTACAACTGAGTCAAATCTTCAATGAATAGGGGCACTACTCTTGGATCAAAATTCAACTGAAGCATTTCATTAATGGATTCTGCTGTGATGGAAAACGGAATTTCTCTTTCTTTGTTCACAATAGACCTCTAGTCGAGAACATAATGTAATTGACACAATCTGACCAGGTCTTGAGCTGGGTGAGTAATAGGTACAACATACTTGGGCAAATTAGACTCCCAAATAGGTATATCATTTTTATTTTTATCCAGAAATTTGTCATAACTCCAGTTACGAATATCAAGCAAATTAAATTCTACTACTGCATCAGCAATATTGTAATCCAAATTTGTTAAAGGACTGCTTTCTTTAGTAGAAACAGGTGGTTGAAGAGGTTTGACAACTTCATTCGAATTAGCTGTTAAAGCAGGAGTAGGCTTATTAATCTTTGATGGTTCAGGCTTTGGAAGCTTGGCTGAGATAGATTTTGGGGCTTTGGGACCTCCAGACTTGGGTGTAACTTGTTTTTTAGTCATTTTGTTACAAATAAAGCAAGCTTAGACTATTTGTTATAGTTGATTTTCACAACCAAAGGGAAATTGAGTAATATTTGGGAAAAAGATTATTTGCAAAAGGTAACTATTTACTCAATTTAGGCCTTATCAGGGAAAGCTGGTATAAGACAAGAAACAAGGTTTCTCGAATAGAAAAACTACATAAAAGAGGTCTTTTAATGATTCAGTAGGATTTTGAGCGTATTATGTACTTAGAATTAGCCTTTTCAGTAAAAAGATGACGCAAACTGAGGGTTTTGACTAAACGGGGTTTACAGATGAATTCAGGCTTCCTAGAGAAATTTTTCCAGGGTTTGGCTTGTTTTTAGGCACTTTTCAAACCGTTTATTCACTTTAATTTGGTCCTTTATTTCAATTTATCAGTTTAATTTCACAATTTTATGGGTCAGATCACTGAGAAATACCTTTTTTGCAAGTATTTGGTGGTCGAAAAGGGATTTCTGGTAGCTTTGGCTTGAATTTGGATCCACTGGTTCAGCATAAGGCTTCAAGAATCTTTTGGATGTGCCATTAGTGGTGAAATTCAGCTTCAAGGTGAAAAATTGGCTTGCAGAGGTTTAAATCTCAATCACACAGTCGGGGCGGAAGTTTAACCAGTCGGGAGGCAAATAATACATAAAATGGTGAAAAACTAAGGTTTAAACCTTTAATATTTATCATTATGTGTATCATTTATTGCAGGTCTCAATCAATGGTGTGAGGTGGAATTATCTTTGAATGCGAAAACAACTTGGTGGTTTTCATGTTGATTTGAGATGGTAAGTAGTTTTGAGAATTTGGAACGTGATCGAATAGAAATTAGACACGTAGCAATGGGCGGTTTAGGAAAACTACTTTTATTGCGTGATTTTCATCAAAATTTGGGCGATCTCTTTCGGCATGTGATATGGAATGCGCACTGTTAGATCTGGATGAATGATGTGAATGGTTCATATTGTTTTCAAAGTTGCGGCGAAAGGAAAGGTGGTACCAAGGCTTTAACATGAGTCATTGATCTGATAAGAACAAATCTATGGTCAAGGCTTAACACGACAAGGAATGGTGGGGCATAAGGCCGGTTCATCGCATTAGATTTGGATCGTTAGATGAGAAATATTTAGGATGATCGGACGGTTATGGATGAACTCGGGGACGCTAGATTTATATATATATATAAGGAATTTATATATAGGGTAGAATATATGTGGGAGGGTTAATGTATTACGCAAAGGTGTGATGTATTTAAACTTTGGTTAAAAAAAAATACATAAAGCATCGGTAAAGGTTTTTTATTTTTCATTTGATACATCACATTCCGAAGACTTTTCCTTTGTATTTTATTATATAGTTTTTTTAAACCAATTAGGCTAAATAACTATTGGGGGATCGGGATATTTCATTATTGATAGTTTTTATGTCAAAGGGATATTTTCGGGTTTTAGTTTAAACATGTGCGTAATAACTTTGACATAAAAAGCTTATAATAAGGGGTTTTCTAGGATAATTAATAGAAAAGAAGTTATATTAATAGGACTAGGACTTTTTATAAGGATTTAATAAATAAGTTAGGTGTTAATATGACTAAAGGGAAAATGAATACTCAAAACACATAAATATAACTAAGGCAAGTGAAAATTTAAAGCAAAGCTTCATTATCATAACTTAATCACTTTTGCTTAGTATATAATGTCTTTTGAGGGTTTTTATGCTTCATGAGATGTAGGAAGTTAATAAAATGGGGTTTAAGCATTATTAAGTAAAAATGGGGTCTTTACTTATGAAATTGCATGGTGATGAATGCATGAGTGGTAGATGATAAAAAATTGGGATTAACATAGAAATTTAACACCTTCAACTAGCCATTCATTGAGCCTTGGGTCTGGTCCCAACAGAAGTCAGAGAAATGCTCTGAGCCTCTTTGACTGATAGTTTAGAATGTCCAATATCTATAGGAAAGGGAAATTAGTTATTGTAGCCTGGTGAAAGATATTTACAATGCTTTCTCACCTTCTTCTACCTACCCATTCTTTAATCTAACATTTTTTCTTCCATTTATGCAGGTGCATTTGAGCTAGCAACCTTTAAAACATTTTTTCTTTTGAAAGCAGTAAGACTATCTAATTCTAACTTATTTAATCCAAGGACCCAGATTAAACTGTTGGGTTCTTTTTATTCTCTACCTAACTACTGAATTGTCAGGATTAAACTGTCTGACAATCCTTTATTCTCTATCTAAAACAAGTAAATTGAAACATGATAAGTCAAGATTTAACAGTTCAACTCATCATAGATTATGGCATTTATTGACACTCTGCCATAATCAATTGCAAAAGTAAAAAGTAGTGACATTTAGACTTGCACACTTTCATGTTTTATTCGTCTTTTTTCTTTGGGGTATCTTATTTTTTCTGAGTCCTTTGATCTTTCTTTTAGGACTTTTACCCTCTTTTTGCTTTTTCTATTTTTTTTTTTTACAAATATGGGAATACAACTTGCAGAAGGAAAAGTATGTACATATTTACAAGACTATCATTAGTCAATTCAAAATTATGAATCCTATATTTATAAGTCCCTAACAGCGGCTTCACATGGAGATGGCATTTCCTAGTCAAATGTTAAGAACTCTAAGATCAGTAGCCTTGAATTTTTAACCTTGATGATACTGTAAATGTCCTCTGATTTTTGCAACAATTCATACTTATGATATTTTACTCTTCAAAGCTTAGGGCCTTCACTCCGGGCTTCAACTTTTGAAAAGAAAACATCCAATCCAATCTACTCACTTGAAATGAATATTTACAATGATGTAAAAAAGGAATCAATCTAGAACTAGCTGTTAGTTAACTCAGAAAAATAGTAGTGTTTAAGCATCCTACCATTTACTGATCCTTCTGGAACATCTGTCCCATCCAAATTTCAGATAAAAAATGCATTATTACCTCGGTACCCATAAATTTCATAAGGTCCCTTCCATAAAAAATCAAATTTTCCATGTTTTCCCTTTTCCTCTCCCCTGGAATCCCATTTTAACACTTTATCTCCTATGTAAAAATCATCTTCCTTACTCCTTTTATCAAAAATATTTTTGATCTTATCATGAATTACTTGAGACTTTTCATATACTTCCTCCCTTGTCTGTTGTAAATGAATGGTTTGATTTATTCTCCATTGAATATCATTAATCTCAACTTGTGATTCTTGAATAATCTTCATTACTAGAACTCCCAATGATGAAGGAAAAACTACATCCATTCCATAAACTATCTGGTAAAGTGAAGTACCAATTGATTTCTTAGTGGTAAGTCTATCAGCCCATAGGGCATAGACTAGCTTTTTGTTCCAAGTCTTTTTGTTTTCTTGATGTAATTTTTTGATGATGTTTACCAGGATTTTATTAGAGGATTTTGCTAAGCCATTACCTTGAGGGTAATAAGCAGTAGAGTGGCCTAGGGTAACGTGATACTTGTGGCAAAAAGCAATCATTTTCTTGGATTTAAATGCAACTACATTATCAGTAATAATTTTGTTTGGGCATCCAAATCTAGATAAAAGATTTTTTTCAATAAAAGAGATTATGACTGAGTCTATGGCTTGCCTAGTAGGAATGGCTTCTATCCACTTGGTAAAATAATCTGTGGCTGTCAAAATCCTTTTATGTTGTCCGGAAGATGGGGGATGAATTTCTCCAATGAAGTTTAAACCCCATTATTGAAAAAGCATCTTAGTAGAAATAGGTTTTAGGGGCAAGGGTAACAATTTCTTTCTCCCTTCAAAAATCTGACATTGGTGACAGGAGGTAACATATTTTTTGACATCAGAAAATAATGTTGGCTAGTAGAAACAACTCTGAGAATTTTATCTGTTGTACTCTTCCAGTATAAGTGGCCTCCACAGTCACCTGCATGAAATTCCTCAAGAATCTTTTCAGCTTCAGATTTCAGTAAACAATTCAATAAAATCCCACTTTGTTCTTTCCAATAAAGCATTTCATATAGAATACAATATCTCATTGCTTTGAGTTTGACAAATCTAGCTTTAGTTCTAGTTAAACCAGGAGGAGATTGTAAATGTGTGAGTACAAAGATAATATCATAGTACCATGGTGAGTCTAGAAAGGCTTCACTAATCAATGGAGTCGCCATCTCTTCTTGGTCATCAATTTGTGCAATGAAATTTATATCTAAGGAATAAAAGTTGGATTCAGCCATTAATCTGGCTAACCCTTGTCCTTTTATGAGCTTAGTTGGTTTTATTTCGATATCATACTCAAGGATAGTGGCAATACACTTTCCTCTTTTACCATCTGGTCCATCCTGTGTAAAAATATCTTTGACTATAGAATTCGGAACATAGGCAATAATGTGAGAGTAAAGAATGTAAACTCTAAAATATTTTATGGCTTTAACCAAGGCTAAAGCTTGTTTTTCCATTATGTTGTATTTTAGAGTTGCATCTCTAAGTGTTTTACTGAAAAATGCTATAGGCTGTTCAAAACCTTGGTCATTTTTCTGCAAAATAATGGCAGCTATGGTATGTTCAGAGGCAAATGAAAAGATAATAAAATCTTTTTTGAAGTCTGGGCTAATTAAGACTGGTGTTTTGGTTAAAGCATTTTTTATAGATTCAAAAGATTTTTTTGCTTCAATTTTCCATTTTAATACCGCGTCTTTTTTCAGCATGTTATTAAGTTCCTTTATGATTTCAGCTAGATTAGAAATAAATCTTCTTAAAAAAATTATTTTACCTAAAAATTCTTGTAACTCTTTGATGTTCCTAGGTGGTTGAATGTTTAGTATGGCTTCAATTCTTGTTGGATCTATCCTAATACCTTCTTTGGAAATTACGTGTCCTAATAATTTACCTTCTTCAAGTCCAAAAAGTCTTTTTGGGATTTAAGGATATGCCATATTCCCTACATTTAATGAATACCTGTCTCAAGTGATCCAAATGTTCATTATCAGATTTAGAAAACACAGTAATATAATCTAAGTAAATAACCAAAAAGTCATGGATTTCCTTAGCAAAGGCTATATCCATATCCCTTTGAAAGGTAGCTCCAGCATTCATTAATCCAAAAGGTATTTTCACATACATGAAAGTGCCCCAAGGAGTAGTAAAGGTGGTTTTGGGTTGGTCTTCTTTCTGAACAAGTATCTGGTTATAACCTGAAAAACCATCCAATAAAGAAATTCTTGAAGATCCAACTACTCTCTGCAAGATGTGATCCATCTTTGGAAAAGGGTAATTATCTTTCAAAGACATTTTATTGAGATTTCTGAAATCCACACATAATCTTATTTCTCCAGTTTTCTTCCTAGTAGGTACTAAGTTAGAAACCCAATCAAAATATCTGATTGGTGCATTTATTTGGGCCTCGTACTCATTTGACTTCTTTCTCTATCAAAGGTAACAAGACAGGATTAATCCTTCTTAACTTTTGTCTAAAAGGCTTTTGGTCATCCTTCACAGGAATCTTATGTTGAATTATATTTGTGTCATAAGCCTTTAAATCTTCATAGCTCCATGCAAATACATCTTGATATTGTTTCAATAGATCGATGTCTTTGTATTTTTCTTCTTGTGGTAAAGAGTTATACAACTTTATCATTTTAGGATGTAATTATGTTCCTATATTTCACTTCTCAATATTAGATTTGACTGGTTCCATTTTAAGCTTTTTAGGCACATTGTTGGAATCAAACAAGTCTTCTAAAGGGGTTAAACCTTTAGGTAAAAGATTGTCTTTTAATTCTGGCATGTCTATTTCTTCTTCAATTATTTCCTCTATGTCTACTTTTTCCAAGCTATCTATATCTGATTGAGTAAAAATAGTTGGCTTTTTATATTTATGTACATCTACACTATTTATTTCACAATTTAAATCATCATCTACATTACATTCTGAATCTAAATTATCATCAGTGTCTATCTTACAGTTTTGAAATTCTTCCTTGCTATTCAAAAAATTTAAAATCTGCTCATCTTCAGAGAAAATCTGCCAGTATTTAACATTTTCAGGAACAATGGGTCTGTATTTTTCTTCAGCAGTATATCTATGAGTTGGTTGAAAAGGAAAATTACATGTGCTAGCAAAAGTTGCTAGACAATGTGCTTGCACATTTTGATTTCTGGGAATGATAGCAAACTTAGTCTCCAGTAAATCATCAACCAATTCAATTGTTGCATCTCTATATCTGGCTAATCTAGGATTATGAACGGAATATTCATTGTTTATTTGCCTAATGACTAATTCTAAATCACCCATGATTAGAATTATTTTACCTCCTAAGTTTCTGATGATTTGGAGGCCTAATATCAATGCTTCATACTCTTCCATGTTGTTTGTGCATTTAAAATTGAGTCTAAAGGCATGTTCTTCCAAATGACTAGTTTCCATGTTGGTGATCCATACTTCAGCTCTTGCCCCTGTCTTGTTCAATGAGCCATCAAAATCTAAGTGCCAAAGGGCTTCATGAAAGATATTATCGTTGTTTGGCTCAGGTTTTCTGTTAATCAATTCAGTTGGGATATCATCATTATCAGAGTTGCATAAAATGAAAGAGTCAAAGTCAGTTGGGGTTGAATAAATGGGATAATTTATGGACCTTTCTACATTACTGACCATGTATTTCATTAGAGTTTCTCTGTAAAGTTTTTTGGGCTGTCCAACTACTGTGATAGTAGCAAAACTCATGTCTAGTTGTAGAGATCCCTGCAACTTAGCTCCCCATGAGTGAGAAAGAAGCATACCATACTTAGGTGGGATGTCAGCTACTACAATATCCATGATCATACTTTTACCTGGGTATTGAACAAAATTGACACACAAATCTTTTATTAATCCAATGCACTTAACTTTACAGGAATCAAATGAGAACAAGTCTTTATATGGCCTAGTTTTTTCTAGATTCAAAGTTTCCATAATAGCTTTTGCCATTAAATTGTGGGAATCCCCTGAGTCTAACATTGCATTGTGTAATATCTGATCGTGAATAGTAAGACTAATGTAAAAAGGAGGAATTTCTCCATCAGCATGTGTACCATTTACATCAAGACCAAAAATTAATTCAGGTTGATCATCATTTAGATTAATTGAATCCTCACCATCATTCATGTTTAAAGTTTCATTGATTGTAGATTTATACAAGTCATTCTTTAACAATTTTGTTAAAGGAATTGGTATTTTCAACTTGGATATTGTAGCTTGAATGTTGAATGGTGGTTGAGATTTACTAATCTGCAGAAGTTCATCTTTTGTGATTGTTAACTGAGTGGGTTTTTCTGGAGTTTCAGCGGTTTTCCCTTTAGCTTAAGTTTTTATTTTATCTTCTGTTTGAGTTTCTTGATTTCTGTTGTCTTTAGTTTTTTTTTCATGAACATTTTGAGTAGAAGCAGAGGCTTTGTTAGATCTGGAATTTTCAACTGAAGATTTAGGATTTGATGATTTAGATTCAGATGGATTCTTTTTTGGATCAGTAACTGTTGTTTTTGTTGAATTAGTGGCCTTTGTGGTATTAGCCTTTTGGGCATATTTGGAGGATTGGGCCACCTCATCAGTGATATCAACAATCTTTGGACTAGACTGTTTTTTAGGACTGGGTGGGTTTGAATTTTTCTTGTTCTCTCTTGGAAGAATTTTCAAAATTTTTGTTTTGGGAGCCTCTACATTCTTTTTGTTTTGATTTTGTTGAGTTGGAGCATTGTTTTTAGTATAAGGCTCATTTGTTTTCTTTATCCTAAGGTTATACTAGCTGTGAATTTCATTGATTGCGAAGTCATAACCTTGCTTATAATCAAAGGATTCACCAGATTCTACTTCGAACTGTTGAAGCTCAGAGAGTTCTTGATCCTCCTGAGTGAAGAAAATTGTATTGCTTTCATCTATCCCCATTACTATGTTGATGTCTTCCTCATCCTCAACATTGTTTTGAGAACTTTCAACGTAGTTCTCTAGAAAAGGGGGCCTAATGTTTTGATCTAAAGAAGGTTCTTTACCTTTTCCAGGATTGTTGTTTTTTCTGTAGTGAGGATTTTTTATTTGGGGTTGGTTATCCCATTGCGGTTTTTTCTCAATGTGGTCTAATCTCTCAACTACTCTTTCTAAAGTTTTGGCAATAAGATCAAATTTACCATCTAAGCCTTGTAGAAATTATATGCACTACACATGCATATGTCCAAGATTCTCCTGATCACACACTATTTTAACTTCATGCACAATACAGAATCTATTCCACCATTGATCATCACATGCGGAAATTAAATCAATTACAATGCACACATGAAACCATAAAAATTCACACACATTAACACAGTTGTTTTAACGGGAAAGCCTAAAGCTAAAAACCCAGATATGTCATAGAGATCATGTAACAATCCTCATACAAAGCTTATCACAAGCTCTTAGTACAATCCAATTGCTACACACTAATCCGGCCCGATCTTGCAAATCCATGCACCGATCTTTGCTAGCATTTAGCCTGCCTCTACTGCGCAATCCCTGCTGAAGAATGGCTCTGGATGAACTCCAATTTCTCCAACCTTTCTCACGCAATCCTTAAAGGCATCTCCACTAATTTTTTGGTGCAAACAATGCAACACTATAGTCACAATTGATAGTCACACTTGCTCTTTCACCTACCTCTCCACGAGTCTCCACTGAACTATCCATGCACTGTAGTTAACTGATGTATTCTTCAGTTGATTAATGAGTTAATATTTATTGAATTAATTAATAATTAATTCACACCACTCTCATTATTGTATCAATCAGTTAGACTAGATACAACTAGCTCAACTGTGTCTAACTAAGTTAAACTGAACACAACTCCACCAACTACTTCTACAATTCCACCAAACTCTGTCACATGAGTTCTAACTGAAGTCCTCCATGCAATAGCTCCACTAAACCCTCGGGAATAGCGTAATTCCTTTTGTCAGCTGTTGTGCCACATCTGTGCACTTAACTGAAGTGCTCCAAGAGAATAAGATAATGTTTAGAGTCCAAATATTATTAAGAGCTAATAATATTCGACATATCTATTTTTAGACTGGCAGTCTAAAAATAGACTCCGTCCAATATGTCTAAAAATATAAATCCATCTATTTTTCCAACTTGACCAACCATTCACAAATATCATCCTGCAACTCATAGAATATGATCAACATGTCTAAAAATAGACATAGTTTAAAAATAGACTTTGCGACAAAAATCACCTGTGTGGGCCCCACCTAGTTTAGGTGATTATTTTCCAACTAGGATCAGGAATGATGTTTCAGGATGCCTCCTTCACTCTTTCTTTTTGCAATATTCAACACTTTCTCTCAACAAGAAAGGATTGTCTTTGCATGCGACATGAAACTCCATGCATTCGCCCTGCAACCTTTACAAGCGCCATGCAACTCCATGCATCTGCTCTGCAACTCTTCCTAAATTGAATAGGCTCCAAACAACTCAATCAATATGATGCATATATCATCAAAGTCTTCGACTTCTGCTTAGCTACTACACATGTCTTCAGAAACCACTGCGTTGTTGAACTCTGTACCCATGCACTTTGCACTTGCTGTCAACTCTGAACCGCGCTCCAGTATCCGACACTGTCACTTTGATCTGCCTGCATCAATCCAACTGATCATGCTATTGCTGCTTTGTGGGCACCTCGTAGCCAGGTTCAATTCATGAGATCCACACCATCTCAATGAATCCTGCCCTGAAATCTCCTCTTGGGATTAATCATGCATGTCGCCCCACCTCTCACCTGGTGGTATAGCTGCATGCACTCCCTCTGCCCATCTGGCATGAAATTTCTCTACATGAGTGGTTTCACGCACTCCATGATCCTCATCTTGTGGTTGCTCCACATCCCGAGGTTCACGCTTACCTGCATGCAAAACTTGCTCGCTCTCAAGCATCAGTTGCATGTCTTTCTTGCACTTCCCGACAGTAGGAAGCTCCATAGAAATCCCATCTACTTCAAGTATGTCGAGATTCTTGGCTCGAATCCCAACCTTCTTGACTTGTCTTGTTTCTTTTCACCGAAGGAAAACTTTTCGTTCACTAAAGACAACATCATACCCTTTATCCTCTAACATTGCGACTGAGATTAAATTCTTCTTTAAACCTAGAACATGCACTACATCTTGTAAAATAATGAGTTTACCTGACTCCCTATGAAAGGTAATGGCACCAATGTTGGTCACATTGTATCGTCCATTGTCGCCCAACTCAACATGCAACTGGAGATCTTTCTCCACCAAGTCATTGAAAATATTCACATCTCCCGTCATGTGAAAGGAAGCGCCACTATCAAAATACCACCCCGATCCCAATGCACTAGACACCATGCATGCGATCAATGAGAAGTCCAACTCAAATTGCGAGGCAAGAGCCTCACCAGCTGCAACTCCAGTAGCCTGCCTGTTCTTCTTTTTCTGTGGACAATGTGTGGCGAAATGCCCATGTTCGTGACAGTGAAAACACTTCACTTTGGACATGTCACGCTCTTTGCCATCTGCACCAGATTGAGAAGGATTTTTCTTCCCCTTCCCTTTCCTTGCTTTGGCAGCCAAAGTGAAATCCTCTTCATCATCATTCTTTGATGAAGAGCCATCCCTGGTACTTCCCCTTATCTCCTCCTGCACAAGATCTAACCAAAGTCGCTCCCATCCTGGCAGTTTCTCCCGTCCATTGACAGAGTCCTCGTAGCTATGCCAACTCTTTGGAAGCCCAAGGAGAGCCAAGCTCACCAATTCTTCTTCATCCACACTAAATCCTACACTCCCAAGCTCATCCCTGCAGTGGACAAACTTTTTCAAGTATACCGGAATAGTTTCATTCTTCTCCACTTTTATTTTCCTGAGCTTGTCTTTAAGCGCCAACTTCCTCTGGTCACTTCTGCTTTGGAACAATTCTGTCAAATCCTTCCACATCAAGAATGGAGTGGCTTTACCGTGAAGGCTGGACACTATGTGATCCTTCACACCTTCCAACAGAATCCTTCGACACCTTGCTACCTTCTTTTTCTTTTTTCTGCAACAAAGGTCAACAAAGAACCTGCTGAGAACTGATCAGCAGAAATCCTTCAACTGATTCCTCTGTCATTTCATCGTTTCTTCATCAGTCGTTCAACACGAGGATCTGTTGGCCTCAAGAATATGCATCTAACTAATCTGCTTATGACATTTCAATGAATGCTCATCTTATATAGCCTGGAAAACACCAATAAATCTATCCTGCAAATTGCATGTTCCAACTGTTTAATAATTTCAAATTGTCTTAACATTATCAATGCCTTAAATGTTGAAGAAATTATAATTACACATATGTCCAGATTTTTCCATTTTATGTACCATTCAATGAACTTCATGTACATGTTAATTCATTCAAATTAATGATCACTATACAGATCTAAACCACTGAATACATGCACACATGAAACCATAAAAATTCACACACATTAACACAGTTGTTTAACAGGAAAGCCTCAAGCTAAAAACCCCAACTATCTATATATAATATATGTCATAGAGATAATGTAACAATCCTCATACAAAGCTTATCACAAGCTCTCAGTACAATCCAATCGCTACACACTAATCAGGCCCGATCTTGCAAATCCATGCACCGATCTTTGCCAGCCTTTAGCCTGCCTCTACTGCGTAATCCCTGCTGAAGAATGGCTCTGGATGAAATCCAATTGCTCCAGCCTTGCTCACACAATCCTTAAATGCATCTCCACTAAATTTTTGGTGCAAACAATGCAACCCTATAGTCACAACTGATAGTCACACTTGCTCTTTCACTTACCTCTCCACTAGTCTCCACTGAATTGTCCATGCACTGTAGTTAACTGATGTATTCTTCAGTTGATTAATGAGTTAATATTTAGTGAATTCATTAATAATTAATTCACACCACTCTCACTAGTGTATCAATCAGTTAGACTAGATACAACTAGCTCAACTGTGTCTAACTGAGTTAAACTGAACACAACTCCACCAACTACTTCTATAACTTCACCAAAATCTGCCACATGAGTTCTAACTCAAGTCCTCCATGAAATAGCTCCAGTAAACATTCGTGAATAGCGCAATTCTTCTTTCACCGTCGTGCCACATCTGTGCACTTAACTGAAGTGCTCCAAGAGAATAAGATAATGTTTAGAGTCCAAATATTATTGAGAGCTAATAATATTCGACATATCTATTTTTAGACTGGCAGTCTAAAAATAGATTCCGCCCAATATGTCTAAAAATATAAATCCATCTATTTTTCCAACTTGACCAACCATTCACAAATAGCATCCTGCAACTCATAGAATATGGTCGACGTGTCTAAAAATAGACATAGTCTAAAAATAGACTTTGCGACAAAAATCACCTGTGTGGGCCCCACCTAGTTTAGGTGATTATTTTCCAACTAGGATCAGGAATGATGTTTCAAGATGCATCCTTCACTATTTCTTGTTGCAATCTTCAACACTCCCTCTCAACAAGAAAGGACTATCTTTGCATGCAACATGCAACTCCATGCATTCGCCCTGCAACCTTTACAAGCACCATGCAACTCCATGCATCTGCTCTGCAACTCTTCCAAAACTAAATAGGCTCCAAACAACTCAATCAATATGATGCATCTATCATCAAAGTCTTCGACTTCTGCTTAGCTACTACACATGTCTTCAGGAACCATTGCGCTATTGAACTCTGCACTTGCTGTCAACTCTGAACCGTGCTCCAGTATCTGACACTGTCACTTTGATCTGCCTGCATAAATCCAACTGATCATGCTACTGCTACTCTATGGGCACCTCGTAGCCAGGTTCAATTAATGAGATCCACACCATCTCAATGAATCCTGCCCTAAAATATCCTCTTGGGATTAATCATGCATGTCGCCCCAACTCTCACCTGGTGGTATAGCTGCATGCACTCCCTCTGCCCATCTAGCATGAAATTTCTCTGCATGAGTGGTTGCACCCACTCCATGATCCTCATCTTGTGGCTGCTCCACATCCCGAGGTTCACTCTTACCTGCATGCAAAACTTGCTCCCTCTCAAGCATCAGTTGCATGTCTTTCTTGCACTTCCCGACAGTAGGAAGCTCCATAGAAATCCCATCTACTTCAAGTCTGTAGAGATTCTTGGCTCGAATCCCAACCTTCTTGACTTGTCATGTTGCTTTTCACCGAAGGAAAAAATTTCCTTCACTAAAGACAACATCATACCCTTTATCCTCTAACATTGCGACTGAGATTAAATTCTTATTTAAACCTGGAACATGCACTACATCTTGTAAAAGAATGAGTTTACCTGACTCCCTCTGAAAGGTAATGGTACCAATGCTGGTCGCATTGTATCATCCATTGTCACCCAACTCAACATGCAACTGGAGATCTTTCTCCACCAAGTCACTAAAAAGATTCACATCTCCCGTCATGTGAAAGGAAGCGCCACTATCAAAATACCACCCTGATCCCAATGCACTAGACACCATGCATGCGATCAATGAGAAGTCCAGCTCAAATTGCAAGGCAAGAGCCTCACCAGCTACAGCTCTAGCAGCCTGCTTGTTCTTCTTCTTCTGTGGACAATGTGTGGCGAAATGCCCATGTTCATGACAGTGAAAACACTTCACTTTGGACATGTCACACTCTTTTCCATCTGCACCGGATTGAGAAGGATTTTTCTTCCCCTTCCCTTTCCTTGCTTTGGCAGCCAAAGTGCAATCCTCTTCATCATCATTCTTTGATGAAGAGCCATCCCTGGTACTTCGCCTTATCTCCTCTTGCACAAGATCTGACCAAAGTCGCTCCCATCCTGGCAGTTTCTCCCATCCATTGACAGAGTCCTCGTAGCTATGCCAACTCTTCGGAAGCCCAAGGAGAGCCAAGATCACCAAGTATTCTTCATCCACACTAAATCCTACACTCCCAATCTCATCCTTGTAGTGGACAAACTTTGTCAAGTATACTGGAATAGTGTCATTATTCTCCACTTTTATTTTCCTGAGCTTGTCTTTAAGCGTCAACTTCCTCTGGTCACTTCTGCTTTGGAAAAATTATGTCAAAGCATTCCACATCAAGAATGGAGTGGCTTTACCATGAAGGTTGGACACTATGTGATCCTTCACACCTTCCAACAAAATCCTTCGACACCTTACTACCTTCTTTTGCCATGCGTCAAGTGCGGCTGCATCGCTAGAACCCAATTTAGGAATATCAGCATCTATGAACTCCTTCAACCCATTATCCTCCAGCACCGCCTCCATCCTGTCCTTCCATGCAATATAATTCAAGTTGCCCTCAAGGGCATACTCCAATCGCAATCCAACGAGAGACATTTCAATGAATGCTCAACTTCGACACCAAGAAAACACTGCAGCAAATTCGAATTCCACCAGCACAAAACTCAACTGTTTCAATAATTGCAATTGCTCCAATGATCAATGCTCTGATACCATGAAGAAATTATATGCACTACACATGCATATGTCTAAGATTCTCCTGATCACACACTATTTGAACTTCATGCACAATACAGAATCTATTCCACCATTGATCATCACATGCGGAAATTAATCAATTACAATGCACACATGAAACCATAAAAATTCACATACATTAACACAATTATTTTAACGGGAAAGCCTGAAGCTAAAAACCCCAACTATATGTATATAATATATGTCATAGAGATCATGTAACAATCCTCATACAAAGCTTATCAAAAGCTCTCAGTACAATCCAATCGCTACACACTAATCAGGCCCGATCTTGAAAATCGATGCACCGATCTTTGCCAGCCTTTAGCCTGCCTCTACTGCCCAATCCCTGTTGAAGAATGGCTCTGGATGAACTCCAATTTCTCCAACCTTGCTCACGCAATCCTTAAAGGCATCTCCACTAAATTTGTGGTGCAAACAATGCAACACTATAGTCACAACTGATAGTCACACTTGCTCTTTCACCTACCTCTTCACTGGTCTCCACTGAAACTGTCCATGCACTGTAGTTAACTAATGTATTCTTCAATTGATTAATGATTTATTAATTAGTGAATTAATTATTAATTAATTCACACCACTCGCACTAGTGTATCAATCAGTTAGACTAGATACAACTAGCTCAACTGTGTCTAACTGAGTTAAATTGAACACAACTCCACCAACTACTTCTACAACTCCACCAAACTCTGTCACATGAGTTCTAACTGAAGTCCTCCATGCAATAGCTCCACTAAACCCTTAGGAATAGCGTAATTCCTTCTGTCAGCTGTTGTGCCACATCTGTGCACTTAACTGAAGTGCTCCAAGAGAATAAGATAATGTTTAGAGTCCAAATATTATTAAGAGCTAATAATATTCGACATATCTATTTTTAGACTGGCAGTCTAAAAATAGACTCCGCCCAATATTTCTAAAAATAGAAATCCATATATTTTTCCAACTTGACCAACCATTCACAAATAGCATCTCGCAACTCATAGAATATGATCGACATGTCTAAAAATAGACTTTGCGATAAAAATCACCTGTGTGGGCCCCACCTAGTTTAAGTGATTATTTTCCAACTAGGATCAGGAATGATGTTTCAGGATGCCTCCTTCGCTATTTCTTGTTGCAATATTCAACAAGCCTGAATTCTCCTCTTTGATGGTGACTCTCCTTTCATTCCTAAGTCTGGCTTTTTTGGATAGGATATTGATTTCTACACCAACAGCATCTAGTTGCATCTGTTCTAAAGTTTCGGAATTTATTTCTCTTAATTGGTATGCCATGTCTGGATAAAATCCATCAGGAAATTTAAGAAGTAATGAATAGGGGGTAGTTTTAAGATCAACAGGGATGGCATTATAAACATTGTTATATCTGGTGCAATAATCCTGAACAAACTCATTGGGAACTCTTTTAACATCATCAAACTCAGATAAAATTTGCAGGGGATTCTTTTTATTTTCCCATTCATTTATTAAAGCTCTATGAAATGCAGCTAAATCCGCTATACTACCAGCACCTAAATTTCTAAACCATGTTTTTACTTCTCTTGTTAAACTTTGTGCAAACAGTCTCATTCAAACATCAGATTCATCTATCTTATAAATTTCACAAAAATCAATCATTCTGGTGATATGTTGTTGTGCAGTTATTTGTGAAAAATTATCAAATAATGGGATATCCTTTTGGTAATTCTGGGGCATATCATGGAGATTTTGAGGACTAGAGGGGCATATCTTGGGGCATATCATGGAGATTTTGAGGTAAAACTAGAGGGGCATATCTTGCAGCCATGATTTGAAGTTTTCCTAAACTAGGAGGTATAACAGTGACTATAGGAGCAGTGCTGGATATAATAGCTGATGTGTTGAAAACTGTATTTGAAGAACTTGGAAAAGATGTTGTTATATATATGGAACTAGATGGAAAAAAAGTAGTGCTTATAAAATTGGTGGATTCAATGGATTGAGTGAATGATGGAAATACTATCTTAGGCTGCAAAGGCAACTCAGGAATAAATGGTTATGTAGATGAACTTGCAGTGGCTTGAGGATATTATGAAAATATAATCCTAGTCTGCAAAGGCAACTCAGGACTCAAAGGCTCTGTGGGTGAATTGACAGCGGAATCTAAAAATGAAGTGGCAGCATACAGAGTTGAATCTACTGCTAGAAAAATTGTTGTGTGTAGTTGGGAAACTGGAGGCTTAAAGTGAGATAAAAATTGAGCTAATTTAACAGCTTCATCAGCATCTTTAATGCGTGTAACATTAACTCTTTCTACTGGACTTTTAATTTTAGATTTGTCTGATTTTAATGATGCTGAAATATTTTTTTGTTTCTCATTCACAAAAGAATTAAAAACAGGATCTATGACAGTTTCCTTTAAATCAGTTTCAGATTTATTTCTAAATAATGAATTTTCAAACTTGAAATCAAACTCAATATTGGTTAAACTCACTAATTCTTTGGGTAAGGAATTAGCTTTTCTCAAGGGCACTTCAGCTTCTAAACTATCACTTTGTTTTTTCTTTTTCTTTTTTCCAATCTGTTATGGGTTATATACTATTACCACAGGCTTAGGATCCGGGTTATACCTAGTATAGTAGGTTTTCCTAGAAGCTAGAATGTCTATTTGTGAAATTCCCACAACCTTTAAAGTTAATCTTAAATTATAAAAGATAGATTTAAAAATCTTCCTTCAAGATTAAATTTAAAACTGGAGAGTGGTTAGTTCCCCAATGGAGTCGCCAGTATGTTATCACCCTAGTAATTTCTTAGGTTGTGGGATTTTGATTTATAGTTAAATAAAAATAGGAGTAACCACAAACCTACTTTGGAAATCTAGGATCTAGCCTTTTTAAATTTCAGAGAGGGCTCTCTCTTTAAGATTTAACTTTGTTTTGTTTGGTATTTTAGGCTAGGTATGATTAGGCACTTGGTTTTTTGTTTGGAAATTTTGGTGGGAAATAATATTACTTGGAGACAAATTAAAGAGGGATCTACTAGTCCATTGGGCTATGGAGTCAAGATGTAGCAAGAAAAACTGGAAGGCAAGGCCAAAAAGATGCTAATGTACTCATGGAAAGGTAGATAACCCTTAGAGATTTGAATAGTTTGATTGGATGGGATGGCTTGCTTTCGGGATAAAGGGCAATAAAGAATCCTTTGATCTGGAAATAAGGAGAAGGAGGCAGAGGTCAAACGGGACTAGGAGCAACTAAGAGTTCCTAAGTCCGTAAATCAGCAGAAAACATTGAAATGATCAATTAGTTAAGACAGGGATTTTTTTACACTTATCTTGAAATAATATTCCTAATTAATCATTCATATTTGAACACATATATGAAATTGAATGGAACTTCAGGAAAGGAAACAATGACTGAAAGAAATCACTTTACTCATTAGCTTATCGCAAGAATCTTGAGTTATGAAGTCCAATTGGCAATTTTCCAATATACTGCTATGAAATCAACACATGAGCCTCCAAAGCACCAACAAAAATATATATAATAATCTCAGCAATTTTATTCCACACTTAATACTTCAAAGAGTGAAGTATTTATACAAATTTTTTAGTACAAAATATCCTAGAAAAATCTAGAAAAAACTCTAGGAAAAAAAAATATCTTAACACAGTAAGAGGGACAGCTGCTTAACAACTTAGTAAGTTGTCCTTTTATCTTAGAAAAAAATAGAACCAACATTATCTAATCAAAATAGTTTGTTGACTAGGTGTACAAACTTGCTGGCACATTTGGAAGATATATGTTTATAGATTGCTTGACTGATACTCTTTCACTTTTCATCCTTTAACGTTGTTTTTCCTCTTGATCCTCTCTCACGCTGCTTCCTTATTACTTTTACTACTGTAAGATAGAAAAAAATTACAATAGTACAAATTTCTGATTGATTTCTTCTCGGATACTCTTTGACTCTGTTGATCAATCTGATACACTTTCACTGCAACATTTACCTTTTAACAGCTGTAAAAGGAACTTTTCACTGTGGTAAAAACAATCAATTTTCTGTTTATATCACTTGATTGTCATATTTGAGTTTCCCTTTTACTTTTTACTGTTGTAAAAGAGATTATCAGCAATAAAAAGTTTAAAACCAAATTATCTGCTTTTCTTCTCAATCTTCACTGCTTTACCTGTATTTTCTGTTGTTCTACTCCAGTGTTGCTATAACAAGTTTGTGAATTCCTGCCATTGTTGATCACTTGGTATTTTCACATTTTTCAATTTTTGGCAACTTTCATCAACTTCAGTGTACCTTGATAAATTTGGTTTGAACATGAAAATATGCTTAATTTCATTCTGTAGAAAAAACAAGTTTTCAAAGTACTCCAAGACAACTTTTCCAATTGGAGAACCTTGTGGCATAGGCTTATTAACTTGTTCTTTGGCATGGGCCCTGAATTTCTTGTCATAATTGTTTTAAACCATTAGCTTTTCATTAAAGCCATGAATGTATGGGAGGCATGCTTCTTTCAACACTGTGTATTTTGCCAAGAACTTTGTTATTGACAAATTCATGGCTTCACACTTTTCCTCCAAGTTGTTCATTATATTCCTTTTATTTAGGACCTTTTTGATTTGCAGAATTGTTTCTGTCCTGTCTTGGATTTTCAATTCTTCAAGCTCTTCTCTGTTTTTATGTTTAAAAATGTAATAAGATTCAAAGCTTTAGATGGTTTTTTAGCAAGTTCTTCTTTTGTTTTCTGAGTTTCCACCTGTTCTGCCTTAAGTAGATCTCTCTGCTCATAAATTATTTGAATTGAAGGCCACTGTAGATGTATGCCTTGGATTATGTTATTCCAAAGATAATTCTTGGTGTAGGACACATGTTCACTGAGATTGACCTATTGCTGCAAAATCTTTACTTGCTCTTGAAGTCTGTTTGCTCTTTGTTCATGTCCCTTAGAGGTAATCAATGCATTTCTATTTGATGTTTCAAGAGTTTGAATAGTTTTTTTCAAATTCATTATCTCATTATTCTTTAGGTACATCTCCTCCATGGCCTTTACTATGTCAACTGCTTCACTTGTTTGATGTACCTAAGTGGTGGATGATCCTGTGGCAGAAGTGTCTATAGATTGCATTGACACTGCAATTGCCAGTGGCACTTTTGGGTCTAAATTCTCTGCCAATGTGGAAGGGACAGCTGTGCTAACTATAGGAATAACAGTGGGAGTAGAGTGCACATCTGCTTTTCTTAAGGCTTCATTTTCTTTCATAAGGGTCTCTATTTGATCTCCATGTCTTTAACTTGAGCAATCATTTTTAGCACTAACTGCATCATCTCATCCTTTTCTGTTTTCTCTTGTAGGATTTCCTTTGCTTGAGGATGTTCATGTTGTGGGAGATTTAATTTCTTCCTCAAGGCAGCAATGTCTTCATTCTTTTGTTTTATTATTGCTCGAGCAACCTGAATGTTTGAAGGATCCACTCCAATTTGTAGCACTAGGTCTTCTAAGGATTTGATCCTTAGATCCTTCGCATGTAATGAGGCTTTATCTAACTTCATTTGATCCTGCAAGTTGAACACAGTGTTTTGCAACCTAGTTGCACTCACAGTTTTGTTTACCACCTTAGAATAGAGCATTTCTGAAGTACTTCTATGAAACTCTATTTGATCAAGTTCATGTATGGTGTCTACATCTACTTCAAGCTCTATTTTCTTGTAATCTGCAACTAACTTTGGTTCTGTAACCATTGGCTGGAGAAAATACATAATCATTTTATTTGTTGAATAGTCAAAAGTTGTCAAAAGTGTGTCTTTGTCTCCTGGTTTTTCTTTCAAAAATTGAGAATAAACTTCTCTTTTGATCTCTTCATTTCTTTCCTTAATCTGTTTGTATTTCTCCTGGATATCAATATCTTTTCCCTCTACTATTTTGGAGGAGGAGGGAACTTCTATATTTACCTGTTTTTCAACCATTTATCTGCCCTATTCCTGTGTTAAAACCTTCTCTTTCTGAATTTCTGCTAGAGTCTCATTTACAATTACAGTAGCTTCATCATTATCTACCTGCTGATCATTTGTATCATTTATCTCAATAGCCTTTTATTTCTCAGCAGTAGTCTTTTTTTCCCTTTTATTGTAAATAATCTTGAATTTATTTTCTGTAATGGTCTCTACTGAATAACTTTCTTCATTCCCGGTCCTTTTGTTTGAAGTTTCTACCTGTTTGTTAACCACCATAGTCTGTGAATTATCTGTGTTTATCACTGTTGCTTCTTTAGAAGTAGGGTCAACCAATGTATTTTCCAATGTATTTCTCAATTTGGGGTTTAGGCTCATGGATGAAAGGAGTCAATTTACATTTAAGCCTTATACTATTCAAAATTCCTTTAGGATCATAATTCCAGAAAAAAAAATTTCTTGGAACTTATACTCTGACAATTTCTTTGTTATCTCCTTTAATGCATCCCTATTATTTACTATAAATGGGCCAATTTGGTTCTTCAGCTTGAATTGGGTCTTTTTCTTAGAAGCCATGAAATTTACCGCATCTGCATTTAACACCTGCCTTAGATATTTGAATGCAAAAATTATGATAGTTAGAAATTCTTATATGGGAGCAAATTTGCACCAAATATCCTTAATTCTGTATGTCCTTCATATAAGTACCAATCCCCTACTTGGCTTTGTTCAGACAACTGCAATATCCTTTTCATCTCATCACTGAACTTGGGTTGTTTTGTTTTATAAATTAAATTCATGGCTGGCTTGACAAACAAATCTGTGAAATCTTTATAATTGAATTCATTCCCTGTTTTCCTGAGTAATAATGTCTAGAATATTACTGACAGAGGTTGGCCCTCTACATTCATCTTTTGTAAAGCCACTGGAAACTGTTCTGCTTGGAAAAATAGAAAAAGATGGAATAGATATGATGAATATCTAAACACTCCCTCAATAGGAAATTTGTTCAATTGATAATGTATGCTGTCAGCAATAAATCTAGAAAAATCAAATACCATCGCAGGAGGTTGCCCGGGGGACAATGTAGAAAGGAATCCTAGTATAGAGACATCAGTGAACTCATCATTAAAATATCCTAAGATAAAGGATAGCATTGAAATTACTTGTCTGGAAGATTTAGGAAAATCAGAGGTGGAATAGGGTGGATTCACTTTTGGGAAATCAACATGAGTAGGCATGAAGTTTTGAAGAATCATAAACCTCCTAGGGTAAGCCAAATATAGGTACAACTGAGTCAAATATTCAATGGATAGGGGCACTAATCTTGGATCAAAATTCAACTGAAGCATTTCATTAATGGATTCTGCTATGATGGAAAACAGAATTTCTCTTTCTTTATTCACAATAGACCTCTGGTCGGGAACATAATGTAATTGACACAATCTGACCAGGTCTTGAGCTGGATGAGTAATAGGTACAATATACTTGGGCAAATTAGACTCCAAAATAGGTATATCATTTTTATTTTTATCCAAAAACAAATTCTACTGCTGCATCAGCAATCTTGTAATCCAAATCTGTTAAAGGACTGCTTTCTTCAGTAGAAACATGTGGTTGAAGAGGTCTGACAACTTCAGTCGAATCAGTTGTTAAAGCAGGAGTAGGCTTATTAATCTTTGATGATTCAGGCTTTGGAAGCTTGGCTGAGACATTTTTGGGGCTTTGGGACCTCCAGACTTGGGTGTAACTTATTTTTTAGTCATTTTGTTACAACTAAAGCAAGCTTAGACTGTTTACTATAGTTGATTTTCACAACCAAAGGGAAATTGAGTAATATTTGGGAAAAAGATTATTTGCAAAAGGTAACTATTTACTCAATTTAGGCCTTATCAAAGAAAGCTGGTATAAGACAAGAAACAGGGTTTCTCGAATAGAAAAACTGCAGAGAAGAGGTCTTTTGATGAATCAGAAGGATTTTGAGCTTATTTTGTACTTAGAATTAGCCTTTTCAGTAAAAAGATGATGCAAACTGAGGGTTTTGACTAAAAGGGGTTTACAGATGCATTCAGGCTTCCTAGAGAAATTTTGCCAGGGTTTGGCTTGTTTGTAGGCACTTTCAAACCGTTGATTCACTTTAATTTGGTCCTTTCTTTCAATTTATCAGTTTAATTTCACAATTTTATGGGTCAAATCACTGAGAAATACATTTTTTGCAGGTATTTGGTGGTCGAAAAGCGCTTTCTGGTAGCTTCGTCTTGAATTTGGATCCACTGGTTCAGCAGAAGGCTTCAAGAATCTTTTGGATGTGCCATCAGTGGTGAAATTCAGCTTCAAAGTGAAAAATTGGCTTGCAGAGGTTTAAATCTCAATCACACAGTCGGGGCGGAAGTTTAACCAGTCGGGAGGCAAATAATACATAAAATGGTGAAAAAATAAGGTTTAAACCTTCAATATTTATCATTATGTGTATCATTTATTACAGGTCTCAATCAATGGCATGAGGTAAAATTATCTTTGAATGGAAAACAACTTGGTGGTTTTCGCGTTGATTTGAGATGGTAAGTAGTTTTGAGCATTTGGAACGCGATCGAATAGAAATTAGACACGTAGCAATGGGCAGTTTAGGAAAACTACTTTTATCGCGTGATTTTATTCAAAATTTGGGCGGTCACTTTCGGCGTGCGATACGGAATGCGCACCGTTAGATCTGGACGAATGATGTGAATGTTTCAAATTGTTTTCAAAGTTGCGGGGAAAGGAAAGGTGGGACCAGGACTTTAACATGAGTCGTTGATCTGATAAGAACAAATCTACAGTCAAGGCTTAATGTGACGAGGAATGGTGGGGCATGAGGTCGGTTCATCGCATTAGATTTGGATCGTTAGATGAGAAAGATTTAGGATGATCGGACGGCTATGGATGAACTCGGTTACGCTGGATTTATATATATAAGGAGTTTATATATAGGGTAGAATATATGGGGGAGGGTTAATGTATTACGCAAAGGTGTGATGTATTTAAACTTTGGTTAAAAAAAACAATACATAAAGCATCGGTAAAGGTTTTTTATTTTTCATTTGATACGTCACATTCCGAAGACTTTTCCTTTGTATTTTATTATATAGTTATTTTAAACCAATTAAGCTAAATAATTATTGAGGGATCGGGATATTTCATTATTGATAGTTTTAATGTCAAAGGGATATTTTCGGGTTTTAATTTAAACATGTGCGTAATAACTTTGACATAAAAAGTTTATAATAAGGGGTTTTTTGTGATAATTAATAGAAAATGAGTAATATTAATAGGACTAGTACTTTTTATAAGGATTTAATAAATAAGTTAGGTGTTAATATGACTAAAGGGAAAATGAATACTCAAAACACATAAATATAACTAAGGCAAGTGAAAATTTAAAGCAAAGATTCATTATCATAACTTAATCACTTTTGCTTAGTATATAATGTCTTTTGAGGGTTTTTATGCTTCATGAGATGTAGGAAGTTAATCAAATGGGGTTTAAGCATAATTAAATAAAAATGGGGTCTTTACTTATGAAATTGCATGGTGATGAATGCATGAGTGGTAGATGATGAAAATTTGGGATTAACATAGAAATTTAACACCTTCAACTAGCCAGTCATTGAGCCTTGGGTCCAGTCCCAACAGAAGTTAGAGAAATGCTCTGAGCCTCTTTGACTGATAGTTTAGAATGTCCAATATCTATAGGGAAAGGGAAATTATTTATTGTAGCCTGGTGAAAGATATTTACAATGCTTTCCCACCTTCTTCTACCTACCCATTCTTTAATCTGACATTTTTTCTTCCATTTATGCAGGTGCATTTGAGCTAGCAACCTTTAAAACATTTTTTCTTTTGAAAGCAGTAAGACTGTCGAATTCTAACTTATTTCATCCAAGGACCCAGATTAAAATGTTGGGTTCCTTTTATTCTCTACCTAACTACTGAATTGTGAGGATTAAACTATCTGACAATCATTTATTCTCTATCTAAAACAAGTAAATTGAAACATGATAAGTCAAGATTGAACAGTTCAACTCATCATAGATTATGGCATTTATTGACACTCTGCCATAATCAACTACAAAAGTAAAAGGTAGTGGCATTTAGACTTGCACAATTTCATGTTTTATTCATCTTTTTTCTTTGGGGTATCTTATTTTTTCTAAGTCCTTTGATCTTTATTTTAGGACTTTTACCCTCTTTTTGCTTTTTCTATTTTTTTATTTTTACAAATATAGGAATACAACTTGCAGAAGGCAAAATATGTACATATTTACAAGACTATCATTAGTCAATTCAAAATTATGAATCCTATATTTATAAGTCCCTAACACCTCCTAAGGAAATAATAAAATAATAGTTAAACCAATAAAATAATATTTATCAATTTGCAATTCACTTTTTGCACCACAATCCATGTAACCATAGTTAAATTCAATTCAAAATTTGTACCAAAATAGAATTAATAAAAAAATTGCATTGATGTGACTATAAATTAGAATGAGTTTTTCAAGAAAAAATCATTATCATTGAACAACTAATGCATTTGTCCTTTGTACTTAAAAAACTTAAAATACACCGATTCAAAACCTATGGGTGATTAGGATTAGTCTAAACTACCAAAAAAAAAAAACTTAAAATAATATATAAATATAAATTTATAAATTCTTAATTATATTATATGATATTAATTAAAATTTATATTATTTAAATTGTATAATAACATGTAATTAATATGCTATATAAAAATAAAATAAAATAATATAATATAATGTAATAAATGTATAGGGGTATGCATTGTTTTTTTCAAAAAATATGATATGACAATAATATATTTTTATTCAAAAAGTGTGAAATGACATTTATTATGAGTACTTTAATTTGACTTTAAAAGTACTTAGAGCACTAACATGGTTAACCATGAGTTTTTATCCACTATTGAGAATGTGACAAGTAAGAACCTTTAACTCAAGCAATGTCACCTCAACCATTAGGGATGATGTCATCCCCTAAAATGTGATTGGTTCTCATAAAGTGAATTTTGATTGTACATTTTCCTTAGGAGGCCCATTTTAGACCTTGAAATTCCCCTAATGTGAGCAAGCTGGACCATCGACCGTCGACGCTGCACCATTGACTCATGAGCAGGCCTCCACTAGTACTGATATTTATGTTGTATTACCACCAACTGATCCATTACATTTATATTACAGTTGTATATTTTTAACATTATTCAGTTATATATATATATATATATATATATATATATATATGGTCCATGTATTTTATGTTCGTGTTGCAGTTGTACTTAATTTACATGTTGGTGATCATCATGATGTGTATGTTGTTAGGTCATGTTAGATATGTTCATTTAATGTGCAGCTTGTAGATAGATGTGTATGTGATAGCATGAGTTATTTGATATGAGATGTAGATTTGATGTTTGTGTTGTGATGATGTTAATATATAATATTTATTTTGTTTCGTTATATGATCATGATCACGATGATGTTAGCAATTTTGAATGTGTTTTTTATCAAATATGATGTTTGTACGATGGTTATCCTGAACGTGGTGTTTATTAATTAATTTAATACTAAATTATCATGATATTGTAAAATTGTAATATTTGTAATTCTAATTGTATGTAAAATTCTAATATTTGTATATATGTAAATTTGTAAATTTGTAATTGTAATTAGAATTTTTTAATTTGTAAAATTGTAATTGTATATATGTAAAATTCTAAAATTGTAATTGTAATTGTACGTGAAATTGTAAAATTGTAATTCTAATTCTAATTGTATGTAAAATATTTTTAAAATTTTACTTGTATTAATGTGAAATGAATTTATTAAAATTTTTAAATTTTAAATAATTGTAAAATAATAAATCTAGAATAATATGATTTATTGTAACATAATAAAGTTTAGAAAATAATGCAAATAAATTCATGTACTTTAGAATTATCACTATTTTATTATGATCTTAGATACAAAAAAAGAATTAATTTATACAGTACGCCATTGTTTTTTAGATCAACATAATTGCAAATTATCAAGTCAATTATTGATTTTAAAATTAACGCAATGCAAATTACCAATTAATTCAAAATACATATTATAATGTTTCGAAAAACCCATCTTAAAAAATATAAATATTGATGAAATAACACATGTACCATATCACTCTCGGTTCTCATGATCACCCTCATTATCTTCCAGCTCGCATGGCATGATAACGCTATTATTCTCAAAAATATGTTTTGATCTAGGGTCATGTCTCAATATGAACCACCAATCCCTATCCAACACATCTGGGTAAAAAAACACCTGGTTGCAGTGTTTAGGGAAAACATAGGGCTCCTTCGCTTCATCCCACATCTTTCTAGAGTTGATACATATCAGCCTACTATCGCGAACTTCCTTTACATTATTCTGATCAAAGGTGTCCCACCACTTGCACCTAAAAATAACTCATTAGAAAGAAGAAAAATCCACTTCAATGATCTCTTGTATCTTTCCGACGTAACCTAACGTCCCTCGTACTAGGTTTTGATCACGATGGCTAGATCGAATAGATTGATCAAACTCGACTTCCACTCCACAATCTTGTGTGATGTTTCCAACATCTTCATTTTCTGTGCGAAAATGGTGTCCATATGCCCACATAGATGGGAACAAATGCACCTATTATAAAAAAATTATAAAAATCATAGTGTCATGTGTCTTATAATAATCCAACAATTAAAATATGAAATGTATATATCTTAATATAAGTTTCAAATTTACATATAAATTAAAAATATTATTACCAAGTTGTTGCACCCAATCCCTACGTTTAGCAACCCAACTGTTGGGGCATATTTTTGGCATATTTTCTTTAAATGATCGGGATAAGGCACACTTCTACCATTCAACCGTCTGAATTATTTCTTGTCACTATCCCATTTCATCCTCTTTTGTTTGTACAATGCGACCCACGGTTGTGTTGCTTCAGAATTGTAAAGAACGAATTTATTGATTGCTTCAATTTATGCATTCGCTGATGAAATCAAACCAACATTATATATTACTTAGAGATCAAAATATACATTATATCGAAGTTCAACATGAATATTAATTATTTTTTGTAAATTTGAAAAATTATAAATCACTTACTCTTTATAAAGCGCTTTTTTCCACTCGTTTGGAGCAACTCCCCTTCTCTTTTTGTCTTCATTCCTTTCATTGTCCCAAATCACCGCATTTGGTCTATTGTCGATCTGCTTGATGTACTCATTGGCATAATAGAAAGACTCATACGATATGTACCCCTCTGCCGTAGACCCCTCGGGTTTTGCCCTTTGTCGAACAAAACCTTTCAATTTCTTCATGTACCTATCTAAGAAGAACATCCAACGACAAGAAACCACCCCAACTAATTCAACCTCATCTACTAGGTGGATTAGAAGATGAACCTGTAAGTCCATGAAACTCATCGGCAGTTCCTTCTCAAACATACAAACAATCTCAACTATCTCTTGACGCCACCGCGGAATGCTAGCCACATGAATCTCCTTTGACGTGATCCAACGTACAAATGCAAATAATTTAGATATGGCACATCTTAGGTCTTGAGGGAATTCATGTTTCACACACCCATGCACAAACAAAGGATATTGACACTGCAAAGTTATAAACACGTGCAATAATATAAAAAATTAGTTATGTTTTACGATCCCCGCATATTGGGATAAAATTTATTATTAATATAACGAATAATAAAATCATATATGTTTTTCATGACATTAATATACGTACTCTTAGAAGATTCAAATGGTCATGCGATTTCAACCCCGACAAATGGTCATCCAAGGTGAAGCAGCGCCGTAGTGAAGACTCGTATGAAGTTGGCACCCTCACACCCATTATGACTTCCTTTGCCAAAGAAATATCATCTTTTTTTAAAATCCATGGGACATCACCTTCTTTGAAAAACCATGAATTCGAGGGACTAGCGCCTACCTCTGGTCCCGTACTTTCTAATCATCTTGGCCAATGTTTATTTTTAGTTTTTGAAGTAATAAGATCTTTCCTAACAGCCAATGTGTCACTTTGTTTCGATGATATGTGCCTGCATAAAGAAGATGAAATATTTTTAAATATATGCATGGGATCTAATAAGTGGGTAATCTTAAGATGCTCCCACTATGGGAGGTCATAAAATATATATTTCCTTTTCATCCCAAAGGGAAATTTCTTCTGGATCATCGAACATAGGCTCCCCATTTGAATCGAACATTTCTATGAACTCCTTCTCCTTCTCCCTCTCATATGCTCTAAGCCATTTAGCTTGTGTCATTATTGGAGGCCTTTGGGTTCTCTCTTGTTTACCATTGAAAGTGGATGTTGCTCTTCTTTAAGGGTGTTCTTCTGGTAGGAATACCCTGGAGCAATCATACACTGGCTTTCATAGGTCCTTGGACCATCTAGCTTTCAGAGAAGGTCCACAACATTTACATCCAAAATACCCTTTTGTTACAATACCTGCGAGATTATATTTATATACATTAATTAATATGCATGGCACGTTAAATAATATCATGAAGATCATAGCAAATATTACAACGTCGAATTAAATAAATAATATGTGAAAGAATATTGTTATGTATATAAACAAATTAATAAATTAAACATGTAATTTACCAGAGAAAACTCCTAAGCCTGGATAATCATGTTTCGTGTAAGCACATATGCCATACAACGTAAAACTCATCTCTGTTGTGATGGGTCTTGATACATTGTATACATTCATCCCATCCCATAATTCTTTCAATTCATCTACCAGTGGTTGTAAGTAGACAACCATATTCTTCACTTGTCTTCTACCAAGGACTATGAGAGCCAACATAAGATGTTCATTCTTCACGGACAACCATGGGGGGAAATTGTTTTGATCACTACTATAGGCCAAACAGAATAGTTGGTGTTCTGGAGGGAATATGGGTTGACGCCATCCATGGTTATGCTGAGTCGTAGACTTCGTAGTTCATTCTTGAATTTTTCGGGCCATGTATCCTCTATATGCTTCATGGCTATTGAATTAGTTGGGATTCGCATAACTCCCAACTCACTTCTGTGTGAGGCATTCCATCCCTGCGACATAGCTAATTCTTTGCAACGAAAGAGCCTTTGAATCCTTGGGATTATAGGCATGTGCCTCAATATCTTAAAAGGAGGACCAATACGTTATTTACCCTTCTTTTTTTATTTATCATACCTGTCATGCCCACATTTCGGACACATATCTTTGTCTACATATTCTCCTCTATATATAATACAATCATTTGGATATGCATGATATTATGTGTACTCAAGACCCAACATTTTCAACAATTTCTTTGCCTCTTCACAGCTATCGGGCAAGACATTATCACTCGGAAGAACCTTATCTTTGAATAACCTGTGGTTGGTGATCATGGAAAAATATATTAATAAATGTACATTAATGTCGATATAATTATTAACATTCATAAATTTACCATTTGTAATGTTCATTGCAGTGACGTACTAATTATATTTCAAATTTATATAAGGGAGTACTTTATGGTAACTTACCTCAAAAGTTATGAGAAACGTGCATTCGACAAGCCAAACTTTGCTTTCAAGTTGTACAGTAACATCGTTGTCCCCAACTGGGTAGACTTTGACTAACTGCCAGGTCCAAAGAGAAGGGTGGTGGAAGAAAATTTAAGGCTTTCGAAAAAGGTTTCAATGATATGAGCATCATCCCCTAGTTGATCATCGTTTTGTAATGCATCTAACAACATTGTCTCCATGGCAGTCGTATCCCTTAAGTAAACATCCATAACAACCTCTATTTGATTTCCTCCAATATGCCAATTTGTGAAGAACTACCATTGTTGTAGTCATTCCTAATTGGTGAATCTGGACGTAGCGGAAATTGAATTGGTGGTTGATTCAACCATTCTTGGAATCGTTCCTCTCCGATTTTTTCTCTTAATTCAGTCTTATCTCGATTTGAAATTGTCGTGGAGTGCAACGGAAGATTGTAGGTAGGTCGTTCATCATCACTAGAATCCTAATAATTAGTACAAAATATATGATATCAATTAGTAACCACGTTGACAATATTGCATGATTATAAATTGGTTTGACGTTGAAATAATTACATATTAATCAATATATATACCAAGCAATTATAATTATTACCATCATTATCCCAAGATTGTGGCTAGAAGATGTAATATTGTTACAATTGGCAGGGTGAAGCGGTTGTCCATTTTAATCTATCAAATGTGTCTTGCGGTATGTAGCTCCTGATAAGAACTTCTGACATTTTGGAGCAGTATTTTGAATATTTTGTGCATCTGAACTCGATGTTGAATCTGCATGAACCTGCAAATTTGTATACATTATAAATTTAATTAAGTTGTGCATGATTGACTGCATGGATAAAAAACATAAATTCAATTAGATAGTGAAAATATAAATAAAATCTGAAGTAAATATTACATATCGAGATGGATAGGGAGAACTCCGCGATGGACTTTGAGAAATATTATGGAACGAGCTGGATTTTGAAGAATTGTCCATTGGATATAATTATGATATTTTCTCCCTGCATTTGAGCAAAACAACAATAAATTTTGGTGCACACACCTAAATGTAATTTCGGTGCGTAATATATAGATCACCGCACTGGTGCGTTTTTGGTAATAGGCATCGGTGTCGTTTTATCCCCAGACACACTGGTGACGAATAACCGCAAATAAAAAAAACGCAACTCTTTTTTTCTTTAAGTGAAAAAAAACTGTAAATTGAAAAATGGGCGGCAAAATATTTTCGAAAATCTAATTTCTTCCAACATTTGTTTAAATACTAAACACTTTTCATTATTTTACTATTTTTGCAAAAAATTTCAGTAAGAGATTTGCAGGAGACATACCTGGAGCAAACAGAGAATGAGAACACTGTGGAGCAGGGAATACATTCGAATAGAAGTATTCAGACAATCAGAATTCCAAACCTCTAGTTATTCAAACCCTGTAGCATAGAATTTCAAACGATCTCGTGAATAAATTTTATTTTATTTTTACTTCTTTCTGCAGTTTTTTTTATGCAGTAAAAGAAAAAAAATCAAAGTTTATTGTTTTTTTTACTTTTTCTACAGTTTTTTTTTATTTAGTAAAAGAAAAAAATCAAAGTTTATTTTTTTATTTACTTTTTTTTTCTGTAGTTTTTTTACTTTTTCTACAGTTTTTAGAAACAAAATTAAAAAAGAAAAATCCATTTTTAGAAACAAACCCTAGATTCTTTTTGTTTCTACCCTTTGTTCTCCCTCTTTCTATGATTTCAGAAGTAGGGCTTTTCAATTTAGATTTATAGGGTTTGTATAGTCGTAATACATCCAACCCATGGGATGACTTACATAGTCGGATCCAAATCCATGTCGGACCTTGCATGAATTAAAAAAAAAAAAACAGATTTTTCTTCTGCGGTGCACCCTGAGTAACATAGCGCACCAGTGCGCTTTGTAATACCAGCGCACCACGAAAGTTCAGTGATAAAAAATTAAAAAAACAAAAAAAAAATATCAGTGTGCCATATGTAAAATACAGCACCGGTGCGTTATTTCATTATGGCGCACCTCGAATGTGTTGTTTCGCAAAAAAAAACCATTTTAGAAAGAAACCCTACATTTTTTGTTTCTGCCCTTTCTTCTTCCTCTTTCTGTGATTTCAGAATTATGGCTTTTCAATTTAGATTTATAAGGTTTGTATTGCTAAATATAAACCTAATACATCCAGCCGACGGGACGATTTGCATAGTCGAAATCCAATCCATGTAGGCCCTTGCATGAATTTAAAAATAAAAAACATATTTTCTTTTTTATCGGTGCGCCCGACATTACCTAGGCACCGGTGTTTTTTATTGTACAAGCACACCGCGAAAGTAATGTGAAAAAATTAAAAAACAAATTTTTTTATAGTGCTCCATATGTAAAATATGGCACCGGTTTATGCTACAAAAACTAACACTGTACGATTTTTATTATTTTATCATGGTTAATCGGTGCCATGGTTGACATGTAACGGACCGGTGCTCCATGTTGACATACAGCATCGTACGGTCTACTATTTTGTTTTTACGGTGCGTTTAGAAGACCCCAATGCACCGACTTCGGTGCGTATAGAATGAAACGCGCACCGGTTTCTTGAGATTTATTTTTTACCTAAAAATTTAACAATTTATTTATAAATATATTAATGAATGATATGGTACAGGTTTGAGATTGATAAAGAAATGACTGACAAGAGATCAAGTAACAAAAATACTGATAAAACATCAAAAAAAGAAAAAAAGACAAGTTCTTTGTAAATTCTTTATAAAAAATATTATTTTTGAACTACATGTAAGTTTAACTAATATGTATTTTTTACTGTGTATCATGCAGAGCCACAAAATGATGAAGCTCGATAAGATTATTTCTAATCTAGGACTAGAAGAGCGTAAAAGCTTGATTGAAAAATTGCAAAAGGATGAATCAGATGAATGAAAAATTACTCTCAATCAAATATGAGTTTATTTTTTTAATTATCATTAATAATATACTTAAAATTATTAGATAACATGTGTCAAACAGTCTACTAGTCACATATGTTTAATGTTCTACAGGGACCAACAACTCAGAAAAGGAATGTTGCTCTAAGAAAAGAAAAAAATAGAACATGCAAATGAAAATGATTTGCTCCTTAGCTCATCTAGAGTGGTGTTGGAGGTTAACAAAAGGGGGAAAAACTTTTACAAAATTTTAAGGGATCTAGTGGAACAAATGTATAGACGTTCTTTCCACTTACAATACAAAAACCAATCCAATGATTCCAAGAACCAAATTTGATGTAAAGTACAGAAAGAGTTTCCAGAGAACTGGTCAATGAGACATGTCAGACTTTTAATAGCAAAAATGTACAACAACAAAAAAGAAGGAATGAAAAAGTAATATTCCTTTAAATGTTTGTCTAGAATTATTTATAAATATCACTTTCGTTATATTTGCTTTTCATATATCAATATCAAAATTAAATAGTTTATTGTCATGTTACATTTCCAGGAAGATTATGAAAATCTCAAAAGATGAACGAGCTGATATCATAAATATGCCAGTAGAAATGTCCAAAAAGGTGTACAAGGAGATGGTCAAAGAAATGGACAAAATCGCATCGCAGGAGGAGTCATCTCAACAACAACGTGCTTCAAATGTAATATGTAATCATTGAATTTTTCAATCATTAGGTACAATAAATAAACAATTTAGCATTAAATATTAATTTTCAAGTATTTTCTTGCAAAAAAGAAAAGAAAATGGAACCTATTCAGCACATAAAATAGGACGACAAGGAAGAAAAGGGTTGAGATCTAAGTTTGTGAGTAATTATTACTTCCTTAATATAACAATGTCTTAACTAGATTTAATTTTTGTATTTTTTAAGTTGTTTTACAAAAATCATCATTGAATGTCTTCAAACACGTATTAACATGCAAAAAAGAACCATCAGAGGAATTGATTGAAATTGGGTTAAATATGGGTTGTGAGTATATGTTGGCATATCAGAAATTAATTGTCGAATTTGTAAGCATCTATCGATCTTGTTTTACTTAGTTCCGTCTATAATTAATATAAGAACAAAAATATCTTTTATATTAAATATATGATTTGTTATGGTGTATAAAACTTGCAGGAATCAAAGTATGGAACTGCGCCACTAGATGAAATTTTGAAAGTTGGCATGGACGTACATGATTTTGAAAGAATGTGTATAGTTTATGAGTCAATTGTTGCTATGGTACGTAATTTTTCTTTTCGATTTACATTGATGTATATTATTTAATATTGCAATTTTAATTATTCTCACCAATGTATATACACTCATTTCAGTTTATTTTTATGTTTGTATATGGAAGGTGAAGAAGAAGAAAACAATCAACACCGTGAACAAAACATTCCTAAAAATAACCCAAGTCATGGAAGTAGCTCTAGTAGCAGTGATAGTAGTTCAAGCGAAGAATGATGATCACTATGTTTGGATATCAAAGCAAGGCATTGTATTATGATATGATATAACAAATTAATCCAAACATCACATTAAAATGCATTAATAAAAATTTAATTAATATGAATATTTCTATAAGATGTGTCAACTTTTGAAGAATAATGAATTTAAAATAATCACAATAATTGCATTGTCATAGGCCGATGTTTCTAAAAAATACAAAATAAAAACCGATGTGTGTCAGTTACTGTACACCGGTGCATTTGTATTGTTAAACGCACCGGCACATTTAGACAACCTATGGGCACCGCACAAATAATAAAACCAATTAAAAATATCGGTGCATTTGTGCGGTACAACACCCCAGTGCATTTATGTGTCTATATGCACCGGTGTCGTTGTATGACCTATGGGGACCGCACGAATACCGATACTAATTATAAATCTCGGTGTGTTTGTTTGGTACTGTGCACCAGGGCATTTATGTGTCTATTAGCACCGGTGCGTTTGTACGACCTATGGGCACCGCACGAATACCGATAACAATTATAAATCTCGGTGCATTTGTTTGATACTGCACACTGGTGCGTTTCTAGAAGTTTACGCACTGGGGCGTTGATACGACCTATGGGCACCGCACAAATCCCAAGACCAATTAGAACGGCCCCATGCGTTGTATCACCAATACTACACCCGGTGCGGTTTTATACCTTAACGGCCCGGTGCATTCTCCTTCGACCGCCTTGGGGCGCCTTCTACATGTACGCATCGGTGCGTTAAAGCCAGAGTAGAGCACCGATGGAAAAACATTCGTAATAACCTCCGGCCTCCCATTTATTTTTAGTTGTGTTGAATCTTCGTTAAAAGCTCCACCAAAACCTCCGTAACCATAAACGGATGTTGTAGAAAATGTTTTTTTTAATAATTTTAGCCAATTTTATAACACTAAAAACCTCATTTATAACCTCCGCTAGAGGCTCTTTTCCTTGTAGTGTTATTTTCTCTCAAGATATCCATACCATTATCTATGTACTCTTCAACACAATCATTTCCTAGGCGTTCTTTATCACCTACAAAATTTGGACTATTGGTAGGTTTCTTTATGAGAAATAGAGGGATGTCTTATCTTGACTTAAGTGTATAAAGAGGGAATTATGGCCATCATGACTACCTTGCAACCTTCAAAATTTAATAGAATTGATGCACCTCTATTTTGGACATTTTTAACTATCTTTTCGTTTTCATCGTTCATCATTTTGCCTATATTTTATATTCTCTTTAATCATTTTTTTACTTTGAAAATAAAATGCCTTTGAGGTATCTTCAATTGCATTTCTAGGTTTCTATTAATCTTAAGTGGTAGTTTATTTGAATTTACTTTGGTTTTAGCTATGGTTTTGAAAGATGTTATAGAACCATTACCAATTTCTACCAAACACCATAAAGTAGATTACAAGTTTGAGTGGTTGTGGAAGAAGTTACATAGCCATTTCTAGTTGTTATTGAACTAATGTGAACATGAGTATAAAATATAGGTACATAGTGGCAATATACCTAAAATTAATAGACTACGAAACCATGTGCCATATTTTGATACAAACCTTGGTTTGAATGCCTATTTTCACTATGCCTCTAAATTGCTACTAAACGTATGGTCCTTTATTGTAGAATTTATCCAACTACTCAAAAGTAAAAACACATTTCTGATGAATAAATATGTGTATAATTTTCATTTATATATATTGAGATTAATGTCTTACCATGATCAATTTGTAAACTTTAAGATTTGGTAGGATTTATTATATTAATGGTCACTCTTTGTTAAAATTATGCAATTGTGGTAAAATTACACTATGGATAGATCATATGGTCGAGATTATAATTTCATTAGATTCCTCTTTTTTAGAGGACCAAAATCGACCTATAGATCGCCCCAATCTGTTAAGCGGTAGTTAAATTATGAATTATTTTATTTATTAAAGTGAAATGGAATGGGTCGGCCTAACCAAGTGTGGAATTAGTTAGGTCGGCCTTAACCCCAATCGGACCCACACAAAAGTTATAAATAGAGGAGACCTCAATCTCATTCTCACACACTTGCTCAAGTGATCTTCTATTTGCATCCATTGTCTTGGCTCATCTATTTTGTCTTGGCTTGCATAGGTTTGATGGAAGAAGCTCGCACAACGTATGGGATCACAGGCGAGAGGCTCGCTCTGAACTAGGGATTCTGAGCCATATCTACGGGCACAGAACTACAGAATTTGGGCCAGATCTGTGGGCACAACATGGCTAGGTAGCGACCAAGCTGCCATAGTCGTGGGCAGACAGTGTCAAGGTCGTGGCCAGGGCCTTAGAGCCAGATCATGCTTATCTGGAACATAACCATGGGCAAAGTGTATTATGCCCATGGCCAATTACCCCTAGCCATATTCATAGAGATTTATGGGTGCATCTAGGTCCTAGAAGGTTGTCTTGGGTTGCGTTCTCCCTCAGCCGCAGGCAAAGAGTGCCCTAATAGCAGTCAGGGAAGTTACATTCGTTGGCACAACGACTTGAGGTTGTGGATATGGGTTTCTGGGTAGACATGAGCTTGATCCAATCACCAGTGATCAATCATATGTTTACAATCATCTTTGACAGTGTTCTGGACTCAGATCTAGGATTGGAAAGTTGTTTTCAATGAGTTTCAGTGATCAGTTGTATTCGGGGTTTAGTACCATTGTAGATCTACAAATATGTAGATTTTCTTTATATATTTTCGTTGCAAGATGTATCTACATTTCTCAGTCATTATATGCAGTATTCATCAGTATGCTACAACCAGTGTAAGTGAATTTCAGTTCTCAGATTCAGGCTCCTTCAGCAGAAGTATGTTTATGGTTTTATTGTACATATGCTAGTTGTTTTATACATCATGAATATATGGATCTACGGATCATTGTACTCGTGTTTGTTGAATCAATATTTGATGACGATCTAATAAGAATAATTTGCAAGGTTTTTCCCCATAGTGGGTTTTTCCCTAGTCTCGGACCAATCCTGGTGTCTCTATGTTTGCATGATTTTCTTCCTTTGTTCCTTTACATTTCGTTGCTTAGATGATGATGATGGTATTTTTATTCTCTATATTTAGTCATGTTGATGGTTAATAATGTATATTTTTATAATGATATAATTATTTGGGGTGAATTTAACATGTTATTGAAGAAATGTAACTATCAAAGCAAAGAACAATGTAGCTTTATGAAAAATTAACATGGTATCATACTTGGGATGAATAAAATCCATGGAGATCACTCCCATGGGGACACTTTTTATGGAAGCAAGAAAAGGATGGTAGAGACCTAAAATAATTCTAGGGTATGAATAAAACTCTAGGTAGTTAGTGCTTAAGGGCTTGATGGTGAGGGTTTGAGAGAAACCCTGGTTTTTAGATGTGATCTATGTGAATCACTTGGGATCGATTTGACAGAAAAATTTGATTGAAGGAAACATTTTTATGTGGTCTATGGATGGCTCTTCAATGCTGGTTCAACAGGGAGAAGATCACCTCTCATTGATGATAAGTACTCCTAGACTCTTTATGTTTCTTTACTCTTGTTTAGCCTTAGATCTGAATATTATGATTATTGTTTCTATCCTGCATGTATATTTGAGCACCTACATATTTCTAACCTAATTGATAAGATGTAGTGAGTGGATCCCTCTTGAGGATATTTTTAAATGTAGGAAAGGTGGTTGGATCTGGAAGAGGTAAAGAGGCACATGAGCACCACAAGTTTCCTATGTGAAGGTGCATAATTAATACCACTAGGTATGCATGGTATATTGTATTCCAGCTATAAAATTGATGGTTGGGTCATCCCTATGGTATTTTGAGAATGTCTCCTTCTCAAGTGGCTCATGCATGTGAAAGTGATATTTGGATGCATGATCCTAATGATGAAATGGTGCACCTAGTATTGAACATTTTGATCAGGATAATTGATTCTATGAGGTTTCTTAGTGTCGATCCTTAATACAATGATATGATTGATATTTGGCTAACATCTTTTATTTTGAGATCTTGATCCTGACTCTAGTAAAAGGTACTCTTGACTCTTGATATGCATAAGACCTGTTGGATCTCTTGTAGAAGGTTACTTCATTGATATGGTATTGATAATGCTTGTGATAATAATTATTAAAGCTCATGAAAAGAGATATTGCACTCTGTTGGTTTTTTGAATAACCTAACTTGATCCTATTGATAATGAAAAGCATGGTATGGATGACCATGATGATAGAGGTATATCTATGAGTTTGATGTTCTAGATCTCTTACTACCTATGGTCATGTCTTGATGGCATATGGTTATTGATTTTTGGATAGCATCAGATGTGCTCTAGCTTTGAAACTTTGTGGAGGAGCTAGAACACATGAGATATCCAAGACCTACAAATCGTTTGGATAAATTCCACTCAGAGCTTAAGTTATTCAAATAATTAATTTTTTCAATGGGGACCCTAAGTCTAACTTAGGGAAATTAAATAATTAAATTTATAATTTAACATGTGGGTGAGAATTTTCTAAGTAACAAGAATCAAGTATTTTCTAATCCTAGTCGTCGATTAGATATTATATCACGGTTGTTGATTCGTCAATAGGAAAATTGTTAAAGGAAGGCTTGGGGTCAATTGGAGAACACACACACAGTGAATCTGGAGATCGAATACTTCTGACGGAGCAATGCTCAAACAAAGATCAAATCTGAGTGATTCAAAGTTGTAGTGAGGGGAATATGCAGTAATTGGTCGGAGGACCAAGAGTACATAGCAGAGCAAGGGCAGTAGAGACGCAGAGGAGGAAGCACAGCCACCAGGAGAAGTGATGCAGTCCATAGAGAGGTTGATGCAGGCCCACACAAACGCAACGTAGAGCATCCTAGGGATATTCCAAAATCATCTAGAGATCGGGATTTCTAAGCCAATAGGTCTGAAACTTGATTTCTGGAGAGGCAGATCAGTGCAGAGGAAGGGTGATGCAGTCCATTAGCCAGACCCATGCAAGCTTACGTAGTCGCAGCATAGAGACTGCGATGAGGAAGTTGGGGCTTCACCAATATCTGATTTGGATCAGCCATGACTTGTAGAGTGAGGTAAAACCCACAATTTATCTCTGTCCGCCAAGGCTTTCTATATTAGGTGAGATAGTTTTTGGCACCCTAGATGTACTCAAAATATTGGTTCTTAATAATATACACCCCCATAATTTTTGCACCAGTTTTCCCGCATTGGTTTTTTCCGGGGACATTTTTCTAAAAAAATTGTGTGTCCTTTGTCTTTATGCTTGAATTATTTTTCAGCACTTGATCTGTATAATTATGTAGGATGCAGTGTATTTACTTTGATGTTTTCTTGAATTATTCTAAAAATAGCTTGTTAATTAAAGAAAACAAGTAGGAGAAGTAAATTAAATTTACTACAGCAGGGTTTCTGGTTTAGATTCAAAAAATTTCACATGGTATCAGAGCATTTGCAGATCAGGTAGAGTTGAAGCCATCATCAAAGAGACGAAGAATATTTTGTTGCAGGAAGGCAATTGTCTGAGTGACAGCGCAGATCCAGGAAGAGGCAAGGATGGGTGATGCAGTCACTAAAAGGGCTCACGCAGAGCTTGCATTAGTCAACTGGGGTGACATTGTAGATGTAGCAAAGGCATTGCATTTCTTTCTGCGCCAGCGCAGGGGTTTCGAGCCTCTGTCTTTCCGTTTGTCATGGCTGGAAGTGCAGTTAATTTTTCTTCAGGAGTTTTTATTTGGGCATTGTTTATGTCGGTGCAGAATAGTGCCTAGTGGGCTGTGACAAAGTAGAGGGAACTAGTTCCTCATAAGACTTCTCGCCAAGAATTCTAGATCTAGTGTTGATCAGCAACAAAGAGTGCTCGGAGAGGGTTGATTCGACATCAGTTGGAAAAGGATTTTCAGGAGGGAAATCATTTTTCAGAGGGAGCATGGTTCCTTAAAGGGCTTCTAGCGCCAAGAAACCCAAATCTAAGTTTTGTTGGGGCAGCAGAAAAGAGGGAGAATAGAACCAGTTCGACATATTTGTTGAGTAGAGATGGCCACACATGGATTGAGGGATCAGGACAGGTTGGATGGAGCATCTAACTTTGTCATCTAGAAGGCTAGAATCTTGTCAGTACTGGATGAGCATCGTATCAAGCATCCTGTAGAGAGCGCAGTTTTTGTTCCTGTTGACGTTGATCCGCAAAAGGAGTATGAAGAATCTCAAGAGAAGGATAAGCACTTGATCATGGACATAGTCAAGGATCGTGTGGTCCCACACATTTTTGAGAAGAACACAGCACATGATATTTGGACTTCCTTAACCACTTTATATCAGGGGACTTCTATTCATAGGAGGATTCTTCTAGAGAAGCAGCTTTGATTATTCCAAATGATGAAGGGAGAAGAGATCGACCCCTTCCTCATTAGATTGAAGGCGATCCGCGATTTGTTGGTTGTCGTGGGGGCCACACCAGAAGAAGGTCTTATGGTAAGGACTGCTCTGAATGCAGTTTCCGATGAGTGGGAGAACTGTGTCCAAGTAATTTTGGACAGAGCAGCGCTTCCAAGTTGGGAAAACATGTGAGCAACTCTTCAACAAGAAGAGATCAGGAGGATTACCAAGGCAGGCATCAGCAACGGATGGATCAATATCAAGAAGGAGGAGGAGGAAGATGTGGCTCTTGCATCTAAGGGACAGCATGGGCAGCAGCAAAAGAAGAAGAAATACCTTTCGAAGGTCACATGCTTCAGGTGTGGTGAATAAGGACATTTCGCCACAACATTCCCTATGAAAAATAAGGGCAAGGAATATTTTGATTCGAAGGTTTCCGCATCTAAGGATGATGATGGGGATGATGACGATGTGGCTATGAGTGCTCATGTGCCTCCAGAAAAGAGGTGGGGCGAAATATATCTGTAGCTCCCTTGAACTACATATGGTAAAAGGGTAGGATCCTGAGGTGCCAAAACTCTTGGATCACATATGAGCTATGGGAGCCCTTAATGATAGTAGCAGGATGACTGGAGTCAGTTGGTGCGAGGGATGATGGAGCAACAGTTGTTGTAGTTGCTACACCCCCTCTAGAATTGTGCCTACCTTCAAATTTTGAAGACTCCTTATGATCATGTCATATTTCGTTTCAAGCCATTAATGTCATGCTCGATCGTGTTGTCTAAGTGTTCAAGTCTTCCTTTGATAATTATAAGTGTCAATCTACCTGCTTTCACATGCCCACCTCTTAATGTCTTCACAAGCACACATCCCGAGATAAGATAAGAACACTTCACAATGACAGTGTTGCACACTCTCTGTCAGTAGTGATTACACATCTCTTGGTGCCAGTAATTGCACAGTTCCTAGTGATAGGGATTATACAGCTCTTAGTCACAGTGGTTGCATAGTCCTCAGTTCCAGTGATTTCATATTTATTAGAGACAATGATTGCTCAATTCCCGGAGGTAGTCATTATGCACTCCTTGTGAACAATAGATTGTGCAGTTCCCAATGACAGTGTAAGGGCATCCTTTTAAGATATTGATTGTGCACTCCTTGTCGACAGTGAGAATTTACTCCTTCAAGTCAGTACTATCACACCTCTTAGTGGCAATCATTTCACTCTTGACTCCTAGTTTCCTGACATGCATGAAGCAAACTCACAAACTGTAACCCTAATTGCATGTTTTCTCGTCCTATATAAAGAATCCATTCCAGAGCTCATTGTCACATTCATTATTTTCTTTGGAGCAGTGCACATTCTTAGAGCATAAGGATTATTCTTGGTTGCAAATTTTCCATCCCCTAGGTGACTTTCTCAATTGTCGCTTTTTCTTTTACAAGTTTCTTTTTTGCTTTCTTTTTCTCTTTCATATGTCGTTTTTCTTTCTCTATCTTTTGCAAGTGTTTCTTTTGCTTGATTTTATTCTTGCATGTGTCATTTGTGTTTCTTTTGTTTTCGCATGTGTCGCTTTCACTCTTACATGTGTTGCTTTCACTTGTTCTCTCATATCTTGTTAAGGTCACCTTGGCACACTTTTAAGAGGTAGATCTTGTGCAATCTTGACCAACCTCCAACATAGCAGATCTCAATTACAATAAAACTCGATGACACTTCTCTTACTATATAAGACTATTTATAGCTTCATGACATCTCAAAACCCTAACTACTCGTCGTCCCTTGCATAATACAGGTTAACCACATTATTTATTAGCTATGGTCCATTTATAACTACTTGTGGTCCTTTTTCCATAATGCAGGTCAACCACTTACAATCATTATTAATGTGGATAACCGCTTACGAGATTTATTGAATCAACTAACTAATTGTGACTCTTAATAGGTCCCTTGGGCTTATTATGTAAATAAAGGGGTTAGGGTTGGACTCTAACATTCCCTCCCCCATCAAAAGCAACATTGTCCTCAAGGCTAAAGTTGCAAAAACTGCTAAAGAATAATGGTTGGTTTCCATGTCACATCTTTTGGAGAGGTGTCTTTCCACTTGATGAGGACTTCCTTGATCGTGCAACCATGGAGATTTATTTATCAGGTATCAAGAACATGTTCAGGTTGGAGCCAAAGTGAACCTTCCCTGTACAATTTTGGAAAAATTGTCTGAACTCTGCAATTCTTCCCAACAAATTTCCTAAGGTAGGATACATGGAAGACTAGGTGGATTTTTTAAGTGGTCAGAAGGGCTAGTTTGTAAGTTACTGCACCAATACATTGAATTACCTGATAAGGCCCATATAATTTTGGGGCTAATTTTGGCAGCCCTTTTCTTTGATCGAGGTCTGCTTATAAGGTTGGAGCCACAAAAACACCTAGTCACCCACTTGAAATGACCTCTCTAAACGATGTTGGTTAGCTTGTTGCTTCATCCTATTCTGAGATTGATGTATATTATCTTTGAGATGAGTGATCATGGCGTCACAGTTCCATAGAAAATTATCAAGTACTTGTACTTTGGAAGATCTGGGAGGTAAGAGGTTAGTGAAGTTGGAAGTTGGCCATACACTGCCTCATATGACATCATCTTGGTGGCTTCATGATATTTAATATTATACCACCATTCAGTTAGAGGAAAATAGTGTGCCCATTGATGTTTCTTGTCTGAAGTGAAGCATCGTAGATAGGTCTCCAAACATTTTTTGGTTGCCTCTGTTTGGCCATTTGTATAGGGATGATAAGTGGTACCCATTTGTAGTTGCGTTCTTTGTAGCTTGAATAGTTCCTGTCAAAAATTCCTGGTGAAAGTGGGGTCTCGATCAGACACAATGGAAGTTGGCATGCCATGAAGTTTGAATATTTTATCCATGAAAACTTGAGCCACCAATGTTGGGGTAAATGGATGCGGTAAAATGCAAAAATGAGCATATTTTGAAAGTATTTCAACAACCACCATGATGACCAAAGTTTTTCCTGAATTTTGCAGACCTATAATCAAATCCATGGAAACATTTTCCAGGCGGAAGGAGGGAGTGGAAAGGGTTGTAAGGTGCCTAGTAGCTTGATCATTTCCCTTTTATTGTTCTGACATACTTCTCATTCAACTACAAAAGTGATAAGGTTGTGTTTCATTCTGGTCCAAAAGAAAGAGTGGTGTGCTCGTCCATAATTCTTCTGAAAGCTTGAATGTCTAACGACAAGAGAGGAGTGTAGGTCTTCCAAGATGCGGGTTTTGAGGGTGGATTTCAAGGAGAGAACTACACAATCCTTAGATCTAAGAACGTCATCCTTCCAAGAGTAATCCTCTAAGGAAGTAGGGTCTACTCGTAACTTGTTGATGAGATGCTACAGAGAGGGGTGGGAGAACCATTCATGACGGGCTTCTTCAATCCAATCAAGTATGGGTATAGAGAGGGATAAAAGGGTGCCATATTCCTCAAACTGGCGAGATAAGGCATCAGCCACTCCATTTTCATGTACCCTCTTTAATACTATTTCATAATCAAATCCCAACATTTTTTTGAGTCATTTAATTTTTTGTGGTGACGATAGATGTTTCTCCATGAATTAATTTAGGCTATGATGGTCAATGCGGATTTGGAAACGTCACCCCAATAAGGATTTTCGTCAAGTGTCTATTGCATGTAATATGGCCACCATTTCTTTTTTATACGTAGATTGACTCAAATGTTTTCCATTGAGTTGTTTACTGGTGAAAGCCAATGGTCGACCTTCCTGCGTTAATATTTCTCCAATGCCCGTACCTGAAGCAACACATTCAATCACAAAAGGTTTTGTGAAGTCCGGTAGGGCCAATACTAGAGTGGATTACATGGCCGGTTTCAAAGCCAAGAAGGCATGTTGAGTTGAGTCAATCTAGAGAAATAAATTTTTCTTGAGAATATTAGTGAGGGGCATGGAAATGTGTCCATAATTGCTGAAAATTTTGCAATAGTAGCTCGTGAGGCCCAAGAAGCCCCTAAAGAACTTCAAGGTTTTTGGTTGGGGCCAATCCTGCGTTGCCTGAATCATTTTTGGATCAACCCTCACTCCTTCACAACCCACAATGTTTCCCAAATACTCCACTTCTTCCATGCCAAAAGAACATTTGGATAACTTCACAAATAATTTGAGACCTTGTAGAAGTTGCAATACCTTGTCAGCATGTTGAATATGTGTGCCCCATGTTATGTTGTAGATAAGGATGTCATCAAAAATGACCAAGGAAAAATTTATGAGATATGGTTTTAGAAGGTGGCTCATGAGGCTCTAAAAAATGGATGGGGCATTACGAAGACAAAATGGCATGACCAAGAACTCATAATGGCCTTCATGGGTTCTGAAGGCTACCTTGGGAATGTAAGCTTCCTTCAACCTTCTTTGGTGATAGACTGAGTGAAGGTCCAAATTGGTAAAAAATTTGGCACCATGGAGTTCATCAAGTAGAACATCAACTATTGAGATTGGAAATTTATCCTTGATAGTGAGCTTGTTAAGGGTCTAAAAGTCTAGAAACATGCGCCATTCACCATCTTTCTTTAAAACAATGACCACTGTGGATAAATAAGGGCTAGTGTTGGGATGAATAGCACCTACTTCGAGGAGTTCCTTGATAATTTTTTCAATTTCATTCTTTTGTGTAAAAGGATATTTATAGGGGCAGACATTGGGCAGTTGGGTATCGAAAATCAAAGGGATGTTATGATCATGTTCACCCCTAAAGGGTGGAATCTCCTTAGGTTTTTCAAAAACCCACTAGTGGTGATCTAATACCTGTTACATATAGGGATGAATGTTAGCATGAGTGGATTAAATGGCGTGGATGGCATTGAATTGCGTGACTATACCATGGTGGTCCCTTTTTAAAATATTCTCCATTCGATGCAAGCTTATGATACTAGCAGCACCTACTTGGAATCCCTGCGGTGTATGAGTGTGGTCGTTATGCTTAAAGCTCATATATAGCTCCTAAAATTCCATGGTGATAGGGCCCAGTGTGCATAGCCATTCATCACCAAGAACAATGTCACAACAACCCATTTCAATAGAAAACATTTGGGTTTTCAGGTGATAATCCCCCATTTGAAGCTTAATATTTTCACAACGTCCTTCACATTTCATGGTCTCGCCATCAGCAATAAGGACTTGGAAATTAGCTACCACCTTTATAAAAAAATAAACGGCTTCAGCTACCCTCTTATGGACAAATTTATGTGTGTTGCCACTATCAATTAGTACCACCATTGGCCTATGTTTAATAAAAAGTCTGATTTTGAGAGTGTGTGGAGAAGAATTGTCCACCAAGGCATGGAGTGAGATAACCAGCTCATCTGGCGTAGTTTTATTATCGGTGTTCATCGTTGTTTAAGGTAAACTCTCTTTTTCCTTAGTCACTTCAGTGTAAAAAATTTCATCAGCGAAGTTGTTTTTGATAGCGTCGATTTGAAAGAATTTTGGTGCCTTGCATTTATATCTTGAGGAGTATTTTCCATCACAGTAGTAGCAGATTCTTTGTTTCCTTCTTTCGACCATTTCTATTGATGACACCTTTTGAACCTTAAGTGTTTGTGTGGGACCCATGGCAGGGGTGGGATGTGCTCGTGAGGCAAAATTTGGACGGTTGGATTGGGCATTGAGAGCAGCTTCTGCATTTAAGGCCTTATGGCATGCTTCCAACCAAATAACTAGTTGATGCATTTGCACATGGGCTTGGATGGCTTCCTTTATGCCACTAATGAAACATTCCATGTAAAAGGAATCTCCTAGGCCCTTAGTCTGGATGGAAAATTTTTCAAAGGTTGTAATGTAGTCTCGTATTGTACCAGTTTTCCTAAGCTTAGTGAGGCGACCCAGAAAATGAGATTCTCAATCAAAATGAACACGAATGGATTTTGAGAACATGTTCCAATTTTTCCTCCCTAGATATCATTTCTAATTCCACTTCCATCACAATTCGTCCAAGTAAATAGCTCCCACATGTAATTCAATGTCATCATCCTATATATTGTTAAGTTGGAAATATTGCTCCTTTTGTGCTACCCACACTGTCAGGTTAGAGCCATAAAGTTTGTACATGTCAATATTGGGTGTCATGTCGCTCAAATATTGGTGACCCACATTGAAATGAATTTGGTGGTTGGATTCTCCTTCTACGTGGGCACCAACATTGTGCTCTTCCCCCATGGGCTCTTTAGCCTTGCTTAGGGCTTCTAGCACGATTGCTTGGATTTTGGAGTGGAAGGACTCCTTGGAGTCATTAGATTATTTCTCTAAGGTGGTCAGTTTATCCTGAGTGTTAGCCATATTTTGAGCCTAGGTATTGACCATACACTGGCCCTAGTAAAATTTTCAGCTTTCTTAAGAGTAGTATGGTTGGAAAGAGGGAGAGATCAAGAGTCTATTGATGTGGGTCACTTGAAGTTGCTCCTAGAGAAAATTGGGTCCACGTGAAAATTGGGGACTTACAAATGAATAATACCATTGCAATCAACTCGTTGTCCTGAATATTTTAGGCTAGGTCTATTGTAAGCAGCCCATGGTGACCACAAAATTTTTATTTTTACTCACAGCTGATCAATAATGCTACTGCAAAATTTCTTACGAAAAATTGAGTTGGCATGTAGCAACAGAAACCCCAAATTCTCGACACTGCAAAATGTTTTGTGATAATCTAATCTGGTTTGTAGCATTTAAACCCCTAACTACACAAAGACTCTGACCTGAATTGTGGAAACCGAAACCCTAACTACTGAATCTAATCTAGACGACAACAACAGGACCCCAACTATTGAATCTAATCTAGACAGCGATGACAGAACCCCAACTATTGGATCTAATCTGGAAGACAGTGAAAAAACCTCAACTATTGGGCATTGCAAAAGGTAAGAGGTCGATCTTTAGATAGCAGATGGAACTATGGTCATAAAGGAATGTCAGGTGCTACATATCGTGATATACGAAGGGGTCCAATAGTAGTACTCAAACCAATATTTTAGAGCACCAATTAAGGAGGAACGGTCATACTCTTAGTCTTACTACCCAACTACCCTTTGTACGTGCGAGTAATCTCCCCGAGTGTTGTTCTCAGTGTATTGTAGCAGCAATTTGGTTGATGATTTGTCTAATTTTGGGTTTTAGGTTAACCTGGAGGGGTTTTCGATATACCCAAAGGTATGTGGAAGTGAAATCTGTGTGCAGTTCTGTCTAATGCGCTACTACTCGAAGGGGTACCTATAGGGTTTACAAGGGAGTCCAACAAGTGTGACCACCTCTTGTAGTTCCTGCGTGCATGCCCCCCCAAATCCGTAGGTTTATGATCTCAATGACATATCCCATGGTTTAAAGATGTTGAAACACATCTCTAGACTAAAAAGAAATCTGCTAAAATTGGAGGTGCAGCTGGCTCGAGAAAGTGCTCTGATATGACTTGTTATGCACTTGACCTACAAATAATATCATAACGCCAGAAATACGAGAACAATATTGCCAAAAACATAGAAATAACACATTAAATAAGACCAGTTGCAAACATATTATATTATTCATGAGAAGAACACAATGTTCACTTGCCTCTTTGAAGGGACAACCTCCAACAAAGCAGATCTCAATTACAATAAAACTCGATGACACTTCCCTTACTATCTAAGACTATTTATAACTTCATGACATCGCAAAACCCTAACTACTCGTGGTCCCTTGCATAATAGGGGTTAACCACATTATTTATTAACTATGGCCCATTTACAACTAATTGTGGTCCCTTTTCCATAATGTGGGTCAACCACTTACAATCATTATTAATGTGGATAACCGCTTACCGCCTTTATTGACTCAACTCAATAATCGTGACTTTGACTGGGCCCCTTGGGATTATTACATACATAAATGGGTTAGCGTTGTATCCTAACATTTTTGGTCATTTTTTTGGTTGTATAAGTGTGTGTGATCATGTTCGGGACTTGTTAAATGTGTTTACTCTTACTTTCTTGTCTCATTGATCTCACACTTAATCAATTTTGGAGTTTTCCTTTTCCTCCCAACTTGCGCAATCAATGAACAACCTTCAACCACAAGCCATTAGTAATTGTGAATTATTAAGCCTTGGTGAAGAGACCCTTACCTCTTGGAATTTCACACTGCACACATCTAGAGTACAACCTCCTTCATTATGCATTGAACAACCTCAAAACTCGATCACTCAACCTTACTGGTTACACTTACCTAATGTGCATTCATTGATCAGTCTTGCCTAGCATAGCACACTTTTCACTTCTAGTGGAAATAAGGGTCATATTCAAACCCCTGTAAAAGCCAATTATGAAATTCCTAGAGCCTCCTCCTCAGCCACTACGCATTGCACAGTCACAATACCCAAACCTGTTATCCTTGTCTCCTAGACTTGCCCAATGTGCAATCTATGACTCACCTCTCCTTTTCAAAAGTGAATTTCACAATCACAATGTCTAGACCCTCACTCCCTGCCTCCTAACTTTGCGCATTGTGGTCAAGAAAGCCTCTTCCCTCAACCCTTGCACATTGTCCCATCACAGTCATCATTTTGCATGAGAAAATAAGGTAGACTAGGTGACTTCGGGATTCATGTTGTCTTGTCATGAATAAACTTAATTTGCAGATATTATCAATGTCATAACATATAAATATGATACTCAAGGAGGCCATCAAGAAGTCACTTGTAGATTTTAGAAACAAAGATATTATCACGCAAGAGATAAAGGAATCTTAGACCACGACAGAGATATGGAAACTCATGTTGACTTAGAAGGTTCTGATACTTATCTAGTACCTCTGGAGGGTGAATATGAAGTACATGAAAGATCTATCATGAAGAGTTGAAGACATAGCATAGAAGAAAGGACCCTCACATCAATACATTACCATCAAGTCTCATGCCACAATCACCAAATTATGGTCTTTCAAATTATCAACATAAGAGTGTTGTTTTGCCCCATGTGTTTTTGCTACATTATTGGTGGAATGTAATTTTGTATTTTCAAAATGAGAAAATTTAAAATGTATGGAATCCCATGGGTCACACATGGAATATAAAAATTCACTAGGAATTCCAAGAGTCGTGTAGAAGCTCAAAGGTCACATAGAAGCTCAAAATTCATATGGTAGCCCAAGATTCATGGGGGAAACCAAGAGTCACAAGGGAGGTGAAGGGTCGCCTAATTTGTTATAAATAAACTTTCATAGCTTAAGAAAATGACTTTTCACCTTGGTTTCTTTAGCATAGCATAGGAGAGAAGATCATTATTTCGAGGAGAAATTAGTGGCTTAATGTTCCAATATTGGGGCTAGTGATGCATCATTGTAATTGTGTATCTTGGAATTTTCACTTAATATCTTGAAGCTCTCAGAGGCGACACATTTTCATGCATGTATTGTGGATGTTGTAAGAATTTTTTTAATATTTGCGGTATATATTTTTTTTCATAGATACTAAAGAAAACGAATTATTACACTGGCTTTGGTATACTTCTTGTTGAATGTGCATTGTTACTTTCTTTATGATCGTTGTTACCTAGTGAACTATTTTGGAAGATAACTAACGATTCTTTCTATGCTCTCGTGTATCATTACTAGAATAGTACTATTACTTTTCTCTCAAAGGCTCACTCTTTCTACTTTTTTCATGGAAGAACCTTATACACATTGTAATTGTATGCTTCACAATGTCAACTTACTTTCTTATCTAATATTGTGTGTATGATATCTTATGTTGATAATTGCATCCAAGGCAAATCTCCAAGTGTAAATGGTGGTTGGGCTTATTTCCTGGATGGGGCTCCTACTCCAAATGATGTGAGGTCTAATTGGGACTTAGTATTAAGGATACCCGATGTATGTTGGTAGCATCCAACACTGTCAACAAGAGCCTAGATACATGATCTTCCAAATCAAAGACTATTAAACTCGAATCCAATGGATCTATTCCACAAATAGCTGCCAACAATGATTTTCGTTGTGCAAGGAAACTTTGAAGAACTTTGAGGGCTGACATTGTGGACGGAGCTTGAGCCAAATCTTATACAATGTTATAATTATGAGAATCCTTATCATTTGGACTCAAATATGACCTACGAATAACACCCTTTGGGTCGGGGGGCGTGTTGATCACTGTATCGGATCTTGGTACCTCAATCTGTAGAGGACCATAATTAGGTGGAGTAGATTAGGAAGGTTGATCAATAACACTTCCAGTAGGAGGAATATAGTCTTTGGATCGTATTTCCACCGAAATAGTCTCTTGACACATCATCACATGACCAGGTGAGGAATATTATTCAATTTGTGCAACCATTTGGCTTTTCTGAGGAGGAAAAAGGTCTTTTAAAACAAGAGATGTGCTTGAAGTGACTTTGATAAAATGATTAACATTGACACAATGTGAACATTCTTGTGTGTGATGATCCTCATCACAAATAAGACAAGGATATTTAGGTTTACGCTTTTCCTCAATAGCTTGAGTTTTGGGTTTTTCCTATTGAGGGGAATTTTGTTTAGCTTTGTCTTTTCCCTTTTTCTTACTTCCAGGTTGTTGAGATTTAGTAGTTGATGTGTATTGAACCGCATTAATCTCAAAATTAATAACATGAGTAGTAGAAAAAGGGGACACGTGTTGATTCATAATAGTGGGAGTAGTCTTGGAATTGGAATGATTAGATGGTTTACTCCCAGACTGTTGGTTTACAGAGCAAATCGCACCATCAACAACTTGAGATTATGTAGAAGGAAATGGATCTAGATTATTCGATGGGCGAGGAGTATGATGAATCAAATTATATAACATGCCAACTTGCAAATATACAAGATCCAGGTATTGGGCATGAGTAATAACTTGCTCCTTAGTAACAACGTCACCCATGGAAACATCATGGGAAATTAGGGGTAGTAATGACTTAGCGAACCAATCTAATCTACCAATAATTGGTATAAGATTGAGGCTTTAATTAACCGATGTCTACGTCTTCATTCATGAATGTGATAAAAAATGTGCATGGATATACATTGTTGTAATGACGTCAAAATCTATATACCAGTTTCATAACGGATGAGAAGTTAGAAATGGGTTAAAAATGTCGTTGTCAACGTGTTAGTCACTAGAAGATGCTCATTGTAACTCAATGTACTAATTAGCGGTACTACTAGAAAGCGTGTGTTAGGAAATAAATAATTGAATCGAATCATCATTTAAGGAGTTCAAAGAACACCATAAATGATAAGTCATAATGTGATTTGATGGGTCTTTACCATGTTTATCATCGAATTTTAGAATGTCACTTAGTAACTTTGTAGGAATAACCAACCATAAAGGATAATGGAGAATCAAATCATTTGTAAGTCATGATAAGTATGGTAATTCTAAGGTTGTAAGGAATGTTAACTTCCTACTGGAATTAGGTTATGCATAACCCTGATATCGGTAAAAGGCCATGGGACCATAAGCTCCAGCTACTGGAGGAGGGTATCCTTGAGCAAGTTGTGCCGAAGGCATTTGAATTACACCAGGGTAAGTTGGAGGAGGAAAGCCCAGGATAGGTTCTCCTACTGGAATTTGACGGAAACCATGAACTGGTTGACCTGAAGGTATTTTTTGGAAACCCTAAATAGGTTGGCCTGCAGGCATTTGCGAATATCCTTGAAAAAGTTGACCCATAGGAGGAAAATTTTGAATAGGTTGATCTGAAGGAATTTGGGGTTGGCCTGTAGGTATTTTAGGTTGACATGTGGGAATTTGAGGTTGACCTGTAGGTATTTGAGGATAACTTTGAACAGATTAACCAAAAAGTTGAGTTCTAGCACCATAAGTTGGTTTCCATGGGGTACGTTCCATTCCAAGGAATGGCACACCAATAAAGATATAAATACCAACAAGTTGTGTAAATCTCTGAGGTGGTTCTCTAGTAGGAGGATAAGATCTGATAGGAGGTTGTCTCCTAGTAGGATGATAAGATCCATTGGGAGGTTAAGATCTAATGGGAAGTTTCCCCCAGTAGGAGGATAAGATCCTCTAGGAGGTTGTTGTGGAAAATTTACCCCACTAATCATCTGATCAAACTATGTTTGGAAAGCAAGCACAATAGTTAGTGAAGCAATCATAGTTTGGGGGATTTGTCCCTTGCTTAGTTCAGACAAACCAGATGGAATTCTCAGAGACCAAGGAGGATTACGAAAAAACAAGGGATCGGTCGCAGCTTTAGAAAAAGTTTCACTAAGTGGTTGATACCAGTGAAACATGAACCTCCAATAACTCGTGATTAATCTCGAGTCAAACTTTTTTCAGCCCTCAAACAATCTGATTCATCTATGGGCGAATAAAACTCATGTTGACCGATTTTGACTCATGGTCAATGTGAGTTTGACTCGCGAATCACCGATTAATCTTGATTCAAGAAACTAAGGTGATTTTTATCCCTCATCTCGACAAGCACGGGTTTTAATTTTTAGGGTTTTAAAAATTAAAGTTCGATCTGTAACTCACTTCTTATTGATTAGGCCTGCAACTCATATTCTAAGAAGGTAATAGAGGCATGGTTTCAATTTTTTCAGTTTCAATTTACTCTACGTAATAGAGGTGTAGTGTAATAGAGGCATAGTGTGTCACATGCTCCAACCTTAGCTTCAACGTGTGCTCTGTCATATATTTCAGTAGCAATCCACTATCGTATCATTTCAATAGTAATCAAGAGATTTCAATTACCATTTTTTTACTAATCAGTATGCATTATTTTGTAAACTTTTAGAAGAATATGCTTCTTGTTCTATGTAGTCACTGGTTAGGAGTCAAGACTCAGTACTTTGGATCATGTTTGCACTCATAACATATATGAGATACTTATTCATTCATGATATTTTGGACATAATTTAATATTATGCATTGTTTAGACGTGGTTTTATTGAATATCAATGAATTTTTTTTCTTTAATTCAATATATGTGTATATCTTTATTTATTGAATTCACCAATTTTTTCCTGATTTTTTCCCGATCCGATTAAAACTCTTTGCTCTTTTACCTCTCTGATTTATTATCGATTCTGAGTCTGGTAACATTGGTTGATACCCAATAGGTATCAAATGTCGACCTTAAACATAAGTTTCACTTGGTATACTAGGATCAAAATAACTATTAGGTAAATAATATCCAGTAAACATGGAAGACATACTAGGTTCAGAAAATCCACCTACAATAGAAGGTGAAGTTGGAATTAGGGAACTTCCAATTGTAGACTCGGTGGCCATATTTGGAGTAATAAATAAAGGAGTGTGTAAATAGGGACTTATTCTTCTAGATTTAGAAGCAACAAGTGATTGGTACCAAGGTTTAACTCTCCATGGAGACGCTCTGTTTAGTTCCACAAGAAGAGGAGCCCATAAAATAGTTATTGGAGGATTAACTAGAAAGTGACATTCTTGAGAAATTTCCTCTATACTTAACAAAAAAGGTGGAATAACTTCTTCTCCTGAAGAAACTAACTCTTGAGAACTAACTGGAAAAGGTGTAGACACTAAACTTGTTCAAGGAGGAATGTAAATTTTTGAAGTTATTGGTTCAATAATTTATGGTTATGAAGCTTTGGGTTCAATCACCTTTGGTTCCAAAATTTCAGATTCAATTTCCTCTAGTTCTAAAGTTCCAGTTTCAACTGCCTCTAGTTCCAAAGTTTCAACAGTTTCAACTTCTACCACTTCAGGTTCCAATGGTTCATTTTTTGTAATTTAAGGTTGTTCAACAACAATTTCTGATGATTCAGGTGTAACTTTTGGTTTTGTAACTTCTGATTATTCAGGTGTAATTTCAGGGGGTAAACCTTTCATTATATGTGAACAACGAAGTGACATGGTGAATTTATGTTAACAATTAAAATGCACCCTAAGTTCCACCAAATAGTAAAATAAAAACAGTGCATGCTAACAAAACTAAGGAATAAAACATACAAACCATCCCATGGTGACCACACTAGTTGGTGATGAGATACAACATATCGAGATCAGTATGAAAATTGGCTAAAGAGAGAGTGGGTGGAACTAGTTATGATGGTGACTTGCTTAACATTCCAAGCTCAGTACAAGCACCCTCACTAAAAAGTGGAGCACCCTCCAGGAAGGCTTGAGTGAGCTTGGCATTTGTTCAAGGTACAACAAGGATGTTCCCCTCACCATCACCTTATGTATGAGCCCTATCATTATGTCCACTAAGGTCACCACCTACAACAACACGATCTGGGAAAAAATCAACAGTCGAACGTACATGCAGGGGCAGGGTAATAAACCGGAAATCCCCCTAAGAGGTTCCTCAAAGTGAGGGTATTCCTCTCAACTAATCCCCAAGTGTTTTGAAACACCAATTGTAATACATGTGAATCAACGCCACCAAGACCAATGAAGCAGGATAGATCACTTCATTGGAACCAATGTGACCTCATGTGTAACTCCTGTGTAAGAGGAGATTCCTAGAAACATGATGCAGTAAATGGATTTTCACTCACTAACTCAAGATTCTAGGTTTTTTTCATAGCCTTGGAGAGATTAAAATCACCACCTACATCAAAGCCCTAAACTTAAGCTAATCTATGTATCCTACTAGAGAAATCTAAAAATCTTGAATCAATTTTATTAAGTGTTAATTTTATGGTTGTTTTTTATTCAATAGGGATATGAAGTGGATGAGAATGATGTTTTAACATGACCCAAAATCTCAAATCCAACAAAATGAAATGCAAAATTTTCACTTCGATGAATGCTAACTACAAGAAGGAGAAAAGTTTTAATTTTCCCAAATTCAATCAAATCTATTAATATCGAAATACTACTTAAACTTGCTTCTTTTAAAAACATAAAATACCCTCCTCTAATGTAATATATGCCTTTTTTATTTTTCTTTATTTTTGAAAAAAATAAATATTTTAGAAAAATGAAAAAAAAAAAAAAACTCCTTTTAGAAAACAATGTAAAAACAAATCTTTGAAGTAATAACTCAATTGCAGAATCAAAGACACTAAGATATGAATATTCAAATCTATAAAGTTTTCATCCTTTCAATCAACAAATAAAACCAACTAGGTCAAAGTAATAAAAATGGAAATTCACATAAACCCGAAAATGTGAACAAAACACACAAGGGAGGCATGATATGAAAGCTTAAATTGTAAAATGACAGTAATCAAACTCAAAAACCATATCAAAGATAGATCTAAGATCAATTCAGGAAAAACCCTAGGAAAATTTTGACTTTTCAGACAGTGTTGTAGGCTACAAGTACATCATAGTACTATTGTAATGCATTTCCATAGGTATAAAGTTGCCCAGGTATGACAATGTTACATTGGTTCTGAAAGAAAAGTGCGACAATACTGAAAAAACAAGAAAAAATCAAAAATATTTCCAAGATCTAAAAATATCTAGGGTCTGAGAGTCAGATCTGGCTCGCCAACGACTTAGAAAGCAGTAAGTGTTATGAAACCAGCTCACAAAATAGAAGAAAAGATAGATCAACACCTTAGAAATCAGCCTCTTCGAGGGGGAAACCTCATTTACATTACATAAATGAAAAATTATTAGATGACACAAATGAAAAAACCTCCTTTCTATATATAGGAGTCCATGGGGTCACAATATAATCCTATATGACCTAAAAATAATAATTTAAGGTCACAAGATATCAGTGCCTATTTTAGAGAGCAAGGAGCAGTGCTGCCATGACCTAGGGTTTGGAGGTTTCTGAGCAGGTTGCCCAGGGCATACCTTCCTCCCAGCTTTTGATATTCCTTACTACTCCTGGAGCGCTCAAACTCTCCCCAATGACAGAAACCAGCGGGGGGACGTTAGTTCCCCCCACCTCCAGCTCGCCTTCAATAGGAGCATTGACAGGAGCTGATAACGACCATCAGTGAACTTTGGCCTGCTTCGTGAAACAACAGGGGTGTCTCCCACAGCAAAATTGACCTCCACAGCAGAAGCAAAAGCGAAAATTGTCAGTTCTTCCACATGCATACCCAAAGCTACCACTAGAACTAAGATCGAGCTCCCTCCGCATCGAATCAATGAAAGAATCCAATATATGAAGGACGATGCCCTTATAGGCGAGTTCATAGGTTTCTGGCCCATGGAAAAATGCCTCTTAGGGTGGATAGCCTCCAAACGGAAACCCAAAGTCCATATCGATCTATAGCTATGTGCCAAGGGTTTCTTCAATGTGATCTTCACCTGCATCGAAGACAAAAATAAGATCATGGATGGGGGGCATACTTCTTCAACTCGATTGGTCTATACCTACACAACTGGGTAGAACGCTTCAAACCAGACAAGCAAGACCTCACTTGGGCTCCAATTTGGATCAGGCTCTACACCCTTCCCCAGTACTATTGGGATGAGTTTTCTCTTCAAAATATCGGCAATGCCCTTGGAGAATTCATTAAAACCACAGAGGAGAGAAATATCAACAGACATGCAACCTACGCAAGAATTTGTGTCTACATGAACATCACAGAATCGCTCCTTGGCGAGGTAACTCTTCTGCATGATGACTTCAAATGGATTCAAACTGTATATTATGAACATATCCCTTTTAGATGCCGGAAATGTAATCAACATGGGCACCTATTCAGAGATTGGCCCCCTAAATCAAAAGGTTGCACAGAACAATGAATCAATTGATCAATATATTGAGGGGTTTACGAAAGTCGCAGGAAGGAAAAGGCACAACAGGAGGTCAAACACAAAGCAGAATAAAAAAGAACCAACAATAAACAACAGCTTCGAAGCACTAGCTCAGTTGAATGAAAATGAGAACAAACCTCCCAAAGACTCAGGAAGATCTGCACAAGGGACTCCTCGGATCTCCAAGATTCAGCAAACCAGGATACAACCAGAAGCCTTTCTGATATCCCAAACCCCTTTGCATGCAAGGGACAACTCGGTAATGAAAGGTAAAGGAGCATATATGATCACAATCCCATAAGCAATGGAGGAAGAACCAAATAGCATTGACTTTGGGGACTTTGATATCACAGGGCTAGAGGAAGCATGCAAGAGAAAATATTTTCAATCAATCCCCCCGCACCAGATCCAGAAGCAGGAGGAAATCCTCTCCCGGGCTCAACAGATCCATTCTTTGGGCATTCAAGGAGGTACATTCTTGAACACAAAATACATCCTAAAATAATCCCGCAAACGAGGTATAAAAACAGACTTGGAGAGAACTGTCACCGCTGGCAAAGAGATGGCAGAATCAGGGATATTCCCCAAGTTAACTAGATTCTACTCGGTAATCCCCAAAACCCCTCAATGAAGATCATCTCATGGAATATCAAAGGGCTTAATAGCCCCTAAAATCACAGGATCATTAATAAAATAATTACTGATGAACGCCCTGCAACCTCAATGAAGATCATCTCATGGAATATCAAAGGGCTTAATAGCCCCTCAAATCACAGGATCATCAATAAAATAATTACTAATGAATGCCCTGCAATATTATACATGAAAGAAACCAAATGCTCCAGCTCTACTCTGGACACAATCTTTAAAATAATATGGAAAGGATGCAATACCCTTATGGTGGATGTTAATGGGGGTTCGAGGGGCCCGGAAATCATCTGGAATCCCCATGTCATCATCCTAGAGAACTTCCATGCCAATAAACACTTCATTCAAGCCTTATTTCACTTGACTAGAACCACAATCCATGGACTGCTCACGAACGTCTACTTCCCCCAACCGCTCCAGAAAAAAAATTGAGTTTCTAGACAATATTTCAGATCCCAACAGCCAGCGTTCTCACCCTCTCTGGCTGCTTGGAAGAGACTTCAACATGATAGCCAACCTTCAGGAAAAAAAAGGAGGAATGCCTCACCTAGATATGGATAGCACTGAGTTCAAGAACTTCATCCATGCCATTCACCTCATAGATATCCAAAATTCCAATGGCGTCTTCACTTGAAATAACAGAAGAGGGGGAGCTCATCAAATCGCCTCCAGACTGGACCTCTTCCTCATCACGGAACATTTCATACATCTAGGAGGATATATTGCAGCGACCATCATGCCGGCTTCCAGATCAGATCATTGGCCAATACAGCTTCAATGGCTCAGACCGAGGGTGCCCACTCCTAAACCCTTTCACTTTGAAAAATGTTGGCTCACTCACCCAGGGTTCAAATACCTTGTCTCGGATTGGTGGGCCTCTCTCACACCACCCCGGAGTACAAAAATGCATCAGTTCTAGATGAACCTAAAGATGCTCAAAGGAAAACTGAAGGTGTGGAACAAGACAACCTTCGGCAACATCTTCAAAGATCAAAGAGATATGGAAGAGAAAATGAACCAGCTCCAACAAAAAATCATATATGAAGGTCGTTCGGCAGACTCAGATAACAAGCAAAAAAATTTAACAGCCAAGCTAGAAGAGAGAATAATCCAGGAAGAAACCCTATGGAAACAAAAATCTCATTTATGTTGGCTTAAAGACGGAGAAATAAACATAAAAAAATTTCACTGATCCACCATCCAGCACAGGATGCACAACAGAATCACAATACTCAAACATCAGAATGGGGAGTGGATCTAAAAACAAGAGGACATCACTGAGGAGTTGCGCAACCACTTCAAGGATATCCTCCAAGAGCCGAATATCCACCAGTAACAGGCCATAAGAATAATTACTCAGCACATACCCAAATTGGTCACTGAATATCATAATAGGATGCTTCTCAAAGCCACCACATTGGCAGAGGTTGAACAAGCAGTCTTCCAACTAAAGGAAGGGAAAGCTCCGGGCCCGGATGGATTCACCACCAACTTCTTTCACTTCTTTTGGGACACCATCAAAGAGGAGGTCTAGGGTGTAGTCGAGGAATCGCGCACCACCCACTCGATTTTTTCAGCTCTCAATGTTGCCTTCCGCACCCTCATCCCAAAGGAAAACAACGTTGCTTCTTCAAGTAAGTACAGACTTATAGCACTCTGCAATGTTATTTACAAAATAATTTCCAAGGTCATAGCTACCAGACTGAAACAGCTCCTTCCCATGCTCATATCTTCGGAGCAAATGGGGTATGTTGAGGGCAGGAAAATCCTTGATGGAATCATCCTAACCCACAAGGTCATCCACTCTCTCAAAATATCTAAAAAACCCGGTATGCTCCTCAAAATTGACCTCTCCAGGGCCTTTTACAAACTCAGTTGGAACTATATCAAGCAAGTCTTCCTCGCCTTTGGTTTCAGCCATACCTGGGTCCGATGGATAATGATTCTGATATCCTCCCACTTTCTATCCATTCTGGTCAATGGAATTCCTTCGGCCACCTTCAATCCCTCTAGAGGTGTAAGACAAGGGGATCATCTCTTGCCCTTCCTATTTATTATTATGGCTAAGGGCATACGCCACCTGATAAAAAGCTTTATCCAATCATGTACTCTTCAGGATATTCCTCTCCACAATCTACCTCCCATATCTCATCAACAATTTGTGTATCATAATATGATAATTTATCTGAAGCCTTTGGTATAGATGTCAACTCTGAAAAATCCCAAATATTCTTCTTCAATACTCCCCTCGTCACTCAATGCAACATCGCTCGCATTTTGGGCTTCACCATAGCCTCTTTTCCTAATACCTAGGAGCCCCACTCATAGATTCAGTTATCAATCACACCTCCTAGAGAGAGCTTCTGGATCAAATGGAAACCAAACTGTCTAATTGGACCCACAACTCTCTCAACATAGTTGGATGGATGGTTCTCGTCAAGGCAGTCCTTCAGTCTCTACCCATTTACCTCTTCTCTGTTCTAGCGGCTCCAAAATGGGTCCTCAAAGCTATGTGCAACTTGCAAAGAACATTCCTGGGGGGGGGAACTAAAGACAGAAACAAATGGGCTCTAGTCAACTGGAAAGAAGTATGTTCCTACAAGGCACAGGGAGGTCTAGGTCTCAGAGATCCTGAGCACAGCAATAGCATCATGGGAGCTAGCATATGGTGGAAATGGGTATCTAATCCTCACACACCTTGGGAAACTCTATGGGCGGCCAAATATGCAAGGAATTGGCCCAAGCAGGATCTAATACGATTCAACGTTGATCCAGGAGGATCCCAAATCTGGAAAGCTACTAGCCACCAAAAAAAGTTGATCCAAACCCATAGCTTCTAGGAACTTCGTAGTGGCATTCAAGGCAGACTCTGGGAGGATTCCTGGCAGAAACTACCCATTTTATCTTCAATATTTCCTAGACCCCTCTGGAGCATAGTCTTGTAGGCATAGCATCAAAATTGCACCCAAGACTTCTGGACCAACGAAATAACTCAAGGATACAGAACCTGGCTCTGCACAGATAGATGGCAGGCAAACTGGAACAACAAAAACCACAGAGACATTTGGGAGGAATTAACAACTAAAAGAAGAATCTGAGCCCAGAAGGGACCCGACATTCTTAGATGGGGCCATACCCCAAGTGGCAACTATTCCACCAAAGAAGCCTACAATCTCTTACAACATTCGAACCCTTGCCTCACCAATCATATATGGAAGAAGATATGGTATTCCAAGCTCTAGCCCAAAGTAGCTACCTTTTTATGGCTGCTCAGCAAATGACGCATCCTCACTTGGGAGAATCTTCTTAAACGAGGCTTTTTGGGACCCTCAAGATGCACACTTTGCTAGAACAACTATGAAACCATAGATCACTTGCTGGACCTCTGCCCAATAACCAACTCCTTGTGGGATAGGACTCAAATCTTATGCATACGATCCAATCGAGACAAGGAAAACATCATAAATACCATCAGAAAATGGTCGGATAAACCCTACTCCAGCAATCTCCTGAATCGACTATGGTAGCTTCTTCCCGACTTATTTCTCCAGAATGTTTGGAAAGAACAAAACAACAGGATATTTAAAGACAAAGCCTCCAATAGAGCGAAAATCTAGGCCAGGTTACATAGTAACCTTGCAGAAACGCTGGCCATGACTCATTGGGTTGAGGAAGACCTCTCGACAACTACCGTTGAATGCCATATTTGGAACCACTGGAAAATAACCATCATCTCCCCACTGGACAACCTCCCCATGAATGCCGGATGGACCAGCGCACCTGATCGATGGGCTCCCCCTCCAGCCGGTTTCTTCAAATGAAATTTCAATGGAGCCTCTAAAGGCAACCCAGTGAATGTTGGTTTTGGGGGCCTCTTCAGAGACTCACAAGGTAAACCCCTTCTTGCCTTCTGTGGAAACTTGGGATGGGACAGCAACAATTCCGCGGAGTTGGAGGGGCTCATCCAGGGCATTTCTAGAGCCATAGAGTTCAAATTTTTTCCATTGGAAATGGAGGGAGACTCGCAAATCATCACTCATGTGACCACCTATATCCTGCATGGTCCCCCCCCCCCCCTTCAAGGTCTCCACAAGCTGGCGGCTCGCTAATTGGATCAAGCCCCTGGAACAGTTGCTACAGAATCATAAGGCAATCACATTTAATCATGTGCGTAGAAAATAAAACATTGTTGTGCACCTCCTAGCCAATAAAGGCATGGAAAGCCAAACAATGTCGTACTACTCTAAAGTATTCTCTCAAATTGAGGATGATTCATTGCTCAGGGAATGCCAAACTCTCATCCAAAAGGATCACCTTCCCCCGGATGCGGGTGGAAGGATGCGCATGTATGAAACATATTTTTCCCAAGCAAAGGTTAACGAAGACCTGCACCGCCAACTTTTACCTGGTGTGGAACCTCCCCTCTGTAATAATTTACAATGAGTTATATGATGCATCTGATCCACTTCCATACCCTGAATCACATGCCACACCATAAGAACTGCTACAACCTGCACCTGCAAGTGTGTCACAATAATGCACAGCATCTGCGCTTGTGCCATAGCTCCTTAAAAGGCGAGGTCCCTCCTCATCGTGCTATCCTCAAGTTTCTCTTGTTGGTTTCCAAAGATCTCCATGCCCCCTTAGTTATTCTGATGCTGCATCAGTCTCTTTGATTTTTTCAGCAGAGGTGTGCCCTTCCCCCTGCGTGTCCCCATTCTAGTTCCAGGATTCCAGGCACCTACCCTGTTGCGCAATCCCCCCTTATTTTCCTTGCCATCATAGATCCCTTTGGTTAAGCGCTTTCAGTGGCAAACCCCCTCTCCTCCCCCCCCCCCCTTCTGCGCACCCCCCTGCTGCACTTGGCTCATTCGCACGCATCCTTTCCCCGCTCCTCTGTTGAGATTTCCCCCGAAGTGCAAGTATCCGTGCTTACCCCAGCCCCCAACCCTTAGCTTCTCCTCCCCCCCAATGGCTCCACGTCTATGCCAAAGGAACATCAGGGGAGGCCAAAGAGGTTCCTTCCCGGGACGTTATCAGCGAGGTGAAGACAACTGTTTGGAATCCTTCAAGGGCTCCTCTTCTGGTAGCCACGACAGGCATGCATCGCAATGCCCTACGCGCACCCAGGAGGAGGATGCCCCAGCCCAGGAGACTTAGAGGGGCAGAAGGGGACCTAAGAAATCTACCTTAGCACACCAGGAGCATCCTCCTCCTCGAAAATCTAATCCTGTTCCTGTACAAGAGACAGCGAGGAAAGACACCAATGTATGGATCATGGATTCGGAGGGTGTTAGGACGCATGTTCCGGATGTTGAGTACCTGGTTGCTCCCATTTTTTGCGCACCTCCCTCAAATCCCCTATGCATGCCAACTGTTAAGGAGGAAGCCATAGCGCAGGAGTACGGATACCTCATTGAGGAGGAGGACCTTGTTACCGATGATGATGTTGGAACACCATGATTGCGAGTTCGCAGGGCTCTTTTCTATTTTTCGTTATTTTAGCTCATATTATAGTACTTTTTTTTTTCATGTGTCAAGGCACACCTTGTAAGTTTGGACTATCTGAAGTTACTACAGGGTTTGTTTCCTCCCAGGAGGCAGCCCCATACCTGCGCTAGTCTGAAAGCAATGAAGGTTGGTATTGGCTAAGCGCAACTTACCAAATCAGCTTGTCGTCTATGTAATGTTTCTCTTTGAATTAATATCGATTAAACTAACTTACAAAAAAAAAATGTAAGGGCACAACAATAACAATAGTGGGCTATTATGGGGAACAATAATAACAATATGGGGGCTACAGGGGTACAACAATAACAATAAGGGTGCTACACTAACAACAATAAGGGACTACACTAGTAATATAAGGCCCTAACATGCCCCTCTCCTTCAAAAAAGTGTTGTCCTCAATGCTTGAATAGTTCTAGATGCTTTTGTATAAAATTCTCATCCTCCCATGTGGAATCTTCAGTGAGTAAGTTTTTCCACTTGATGAGATACTCTGAAATTGATCGATTTCGTAGTTTTTGAGTTCTTGTTTCCATGACTGCTTTAGGTTCCAATAAGATTTTTCCTTCCTCGTCAGGTTCTGGCAATATTTTTTGACCCAGAAGTGTGTCGCCTATAACCTTCTTTAAGCATCAAACACGGAAAACTGGGTGCACTCAGGAAGATGCAGGAAGCTCCAATTTGTATGTCATAGTATCAATATTTTGCAACACCTTGTAAGGAACATAGTACTTTGGTGATAATTTATTATCCTTCTTACCTTACTTCAGTGAAATTTGTTTGTATGGTTGCAGCCGTAAAAATGCCCAGTCGCCTACATCAAAACTTCTCTCACTGCAATGTTGATATGCCTGTTGTTTCATTCGATTGTGTGCCAATTTTAGATTATCCTTTAAGAGTTGGAGAACTTGGTGTTGATGCTAGATTTGATCTTCCACTGATCTGAATGAAGTATGTTAGTGTTGTTGTGCTAATTATTCTTTCAGATTCTGAAAACAATGTCTTATGTGCGCTTAAGGGTTCAAGTTCTCTTGCAAATTATTGAGTCTCATGAATGTTTTTGTGTTAATTTTATGAACAATTTAACATAAAATAAAGGTTGAACAACAAAAATAAAAGTACATTACATCACCATACATCACATCACAAAGGAATTTGATGAAGGAGTTCACCCCTCCTGGGCTACATCTCCTTGGTCCAGCTTCCATGGCTTGGGCCTCTATATTATGCTCAAATCTGAAAAATGATATGTTTTCAATGCTTTTCTGCTCCTGAAACCTGCACCAATGAGTCCATAATTCCAAAAAATGGTCATCTACCCTCTTTCTACATCTGATTTGGTCGAAAAGTCTAAAAGTTATGACCATTTTCAGTTTCTCTAATATTTCTGACCTAAATTTAGCTAACTGGAGCTAAATCTGGTTAGTTGGCGTTGTTATCACTCAGGTTCTCCTTGAAGTTGTGGAAAAGGAAAGTATACCCGAGGTAACCACAAACCAACCTTCCTACGGGCGTGCATCCAGTCAATTCGCATCCGCAGGAGGGCCTTCCCTTCTCTTTATAATTTATCTTTGTTCTTAGAAAGTTTTAGGCTAGTTATAAGTCCAAGAGTTTTGATTTTGTTTGAATGGTGGAATCCGTCAACTAAGGGCAAGGTTGAAGATTTTTAGTCCATTGGGCTATGGAGTCAAAGGATGGCTTTACTGGATTTCTATTCTACACACAAGATGGCTTTGCAGGGCAAGATAGCCAAACAGAGAACAATCCTTAAAATTTAAATTGGATGGAATGGGTTTGAAGGGATGAAAGGCAGTTAAGAATCTTTCACCATGTTCAAAAGAAAGAAATGAAATGATTACAAATAAAGAGCAGTGAATAATTCTTTACTATAGTAATCATAATGTTTAAATTAGCGAAGCAAGCGCAATTAAGATTTCGTTGCTTATAACTAATTTAGAGGAAAACATTTAGAATAATCACAACTGAACTCAGAGTACAATTAAGTAAATTCTGAGTTATTCTTTTATGTCAAGTATTCATAAATGGACACAATGATATTATAAACAGATATAAAACTTAAAACATAGGATAGAAAGACTTATTGAACTGCAGTCCGACACATGAATCCTGCAAAAAGTCCTGAGCTTCAAATCGTCATCCAGCAAGCCACAAATAAATTTCTCCAGAACACTTTTATTCCAAAAACATCAATGTCACAGCGAATTAGTAGAATCCACCCTCAATACTTCCAAGAGTGAAGTATTTATACCAATTCTAAACTAAAATATCTTGAAAAAATATCAAAATTGGTTCACAAATCTCTCCAACTATTTTACATAAATAGAACTTAAGTAAAGGACAGTCAAACTAATGCATCTATTTGGCACTATTTTTTATGGATAGGTGATGACAAAGAGGAGAATTCGAATTTTATCCAACTCTTAGTTGATGATGAGGCATCCAAGTCACTAACTGCTTCCTTTCTTTGTGCATTCTACTCCAACAATTCTGCAAACTTGGGGTCCAATGATATCTTTTTATTTCTCAATCCATAATAGATATGTAAAAAGTGAAAGAGGTTATTGTGGATAAATATTTTGGTGAGATAAACCTCTTTCACTTTCCTAAAATTCCTCTCCCGCTGTGCATAATAGGCTCTGCAAAAAGATGTGTAAAACAGAGTTTTACAGAGTTTGAAAAATAGCCTGTAAAGATGTGCATGTATCTCTCAATCTGAAATCACTGTGCAAAAACTGAGATAGGTTTTTGTATATGGGTCTCTTAGGAACAAACACCTCCTTCAGTTTTGTATGATGTATTACGTATTGTCCACAATATTCTCTGCAAAATGATGACTTAACTGGAATTTTATGCAAAAAATGCTTTCCAACATTGTTTAATATTTCCAAAACCATAATAGCTGTTAGAAAAGTGAGAGAGGTTTTTGTAGATGGTCCTCTTAAGAACATAAACCTTCTTAAGTTTTGCAAAATGCATCTTGGATTGATCGCAATATTTTCTGTAAAACAATGACTAAAACATGCAATTTCTGCAAAAATGTTCCTTCTTGTTGTGTTTTTCATCTTTTCACTTTTTTGTTCTTTTAACTGTTTTACTTTCACTTTAGATAAAATTCAATGTTGGTGAAAGTATTTTCATCTCTTTTTACCATTTTACTGTCTTTTTATTTATTTTTACTGTTTACCTTTGACTGCTCTGTAACTTCATTTTAACTTTCACTCTGGCTTTTACCTGATACACTTTAACCACTGATACTCTTTAACTGTTATGCTTTTACTATCCCTGTAAATTCTCATTTCACTTTTACCATTCACTGTGCACATTTCATCATTCTAATCTCTCTCTTACTTTGTATACAAACTGTGGAATGAGATCAGTCTGTGAATGTTTAACTCTTCATGAGATAAATTGGCAGATTGCTCAAGCATATCTCCTATGGACAGGGGAGTCAAGGCTTGACCAGGTTGAAATTGAAGCATCTCATTGATAGACTGAGCAGTAATTGGGAAAAGGATGTCTTGGTTTGGGGAAAATACTGCTCTTTGATTTGGATCATAATTAGCATGGCAATAATGGATAATTTCAGGAAAGATATGAATTGAGGGAAAAAGGTATCTAGGAAGACCAGACTCCCATAACCCAATACTATCTGAGCCATTCAAATAATTGTCTCTACAGCGACAATGAATTCGAAGGGGGCTTTCACTGAAAACTAAGTCTTTAATCTGAAAATCTTTATCCACTAATGATAAGTAATCCAAATCTCTATGAGGGGCATTCAATGGGGCTATATTCAGGGCTACAAGAACTTCCATTTTTTGGTTCTTGTGTATTCAAATAAACGGAAATTCGGGGGTTTTTAATGGAAACGAGCACAATCTTAGGTTTGAAGAGAGAAATTACAGTTCTGGGAACTAAAACACATCACACTGGAGCTCTTTCAGACTGTGTTGTAGAAATTAAACATCAAACGAGGATTTTTTAACAGAGTTCAGCGGGAAATGGGAATAAATACCTGTTGATGGGAAAATGGCAGTTCTTTAACAGGTACAGGCTGATGGCGGATAGACGCTTGGATGCTGGTCTGACAGTAGCCTTCAGTAATTTCAGTTAAATGGCAGTTTAACAGTGGACTTTCAAATTTTTCAGTAGAGGACGCAGACGCTTTCACCGGACAGAATGATGAAAAATGCACGAAATTTGTTTTATTTGGAAAGTCAAAGGAATTTTTTATTATTTTTATGGGAATGACGTCATCAATGTACGGGAGGGCACGTCACCGGGGTCGGGCGGTAAGCGGTAAATTCCACACCGCTTTTGGGAGTTGGCGGTATTTGGTGAAAAGGGAGCGATTCCATTCAGAGTTTAACACGTGGCGATGGCACTGTTTTGAAACCACCGTGATTTCGCGAGTTAATTATCAGATGGGGGACAGTCAGCGGAATAAACGATCGCCGTTGATTTTCGATGGAATGATCAAACGGACGACGGGACGGGGAGATGATATGGGAGTTAACGTGCGGGCCCGTCATGATTAATTATAATTTAATCATTCCGGAAGGGTTTTCATTGGAGGTTTAAACGATTAATTAACCCAGATGATTAATTAACTTTGGTGGTTTAATAAGGGTCGGGGTACGGAGACTCGAGGTTTTTTCGAAGTTTTGGTTTAAATTAAAACTTCGGGTTTTATTTTATTTTTCCATTTAAAACACACAACGTATGTTTAAAACCTTTTCAATATTTTTATTATATGGTAATAAATTAATGCAATTTATTAACCATAGGGGCGGGGATAATTTATAAGGATATTCTTTAAACCAAAGGGATTTGTAATGAGGGATTTTGTTTTAAATATATGGAATTAAATACTTTGGCCAAAAATCTATAATAAGAGGGTTTTGGGGATATTACATAGGAGGAGTTATACATATAGGGAAAGGTAATTTATATAAGGATTTAATATTTAAAGTTAAATGTTAATATGATAAAGGAAACAAGGGAAACTCAAAATACTTTACACAACTAGGAAAGTGAATATTTCTGAAGTAAATTGTATTATCTCAACTTCAACACTTAAACTTAGAATAGTAAGTAATTTTGAGGGATTATTATGGAATTTTGCATGATTTTCCTAAGTAAAATGGAATTTTACTTAGGAAAAGATTAAAAGTGAATGAGTATAATGATAAATAACTTCAAGTACTTAGGACTTTTTGATCATTAGGCCGAGGGTCCGGTCCCTCCAAAAGTCAAGGAAATGCCTTGAGCCCCTTTAATCTTCAAATCCCGTAGCACTTTGGGGAAATTAGTAAAACTTTTAGGGAAAAAGTGAGATGGGAAGTTAATGATTTTGACTTTGCTTTACTCTGAAATTCTGCCAATGTAGTGTTCTCTGCACTTGGTGATGAAAGTAAAGGATTAAACATATTTAGCACCATCATTCATCACATGAAACTTTGCAACACCATCCGCGTACCCTATCTACTTTACTCTACCATTTTCTCTTCTTTATTAGGGTTCACTTAGACTGGCAAACCCTTATCAATCTTCTTTTCTTTTACATGGCAAACCTATCTAAGTCTACACTTATTACATCCAAGGGCTCAGATTAAACTGTTGAGCACCTTTTATTCACTCTACCTATCTACTTATCTGCCATGATTAAATTGTTTGGTCAGATATTTATTCTCTATTCTACAACATGAAATTGAAAAATGAATGAGTCAAGTTTAAACAGTTTGACTCTTCATAAATTGTGGCAGAAGTTTGACAAACTGCACACAATTGCTTTATTACATCAGAGCAAAAAGTAGTGGCATTTAGACTTGCACACTTTCCTTGGCCTTTCTTTTTGATGGGGTTCATTTCTTTCACTTTTTTGACCATTTTATTCTTTTCACCCTTTGATTTTTCTTTTAGGATATACCCTCTTTACATTTTTTAAATTTTTTGATTTTTTTTATTTTTTAAGAATATGGAACGCCTTTTCACAAGAAAAATGTTTGAACATATTGCATAGTTCACCAAGTCAATCATGAAAAATGACACCTCTTGGTATAGGAGTCTAACAGGCACTAAAACTGGAAGTTCTACTAGATTTGGCAGACTGCCAAACTAATCTGGTTTAATATAATTAACCTGCATTAACTTAATTAAGCTTGGTTAGCACTTAATCTATGCTTAGTGCTAATCTAGATTCGCGTTTATTAATGAGGATTAAGGTTAATAAATTCAAATTAACAGTTTTAATTTCGCGCTTAATATTTCGGCTCCGCTGGTGGTCATAGGTGCTGGTCATATACGTTGGGGGCTAGCCCCCTCTCCCCCCGATGATAGAGTAATATAAATTCAAATATATGTGGAATGGTATGTTGTTAAGAACTATGGTTTAGGTGGATTGGTAAATGGTGTGAATTTGGCGTGAGAGGTCGCGGGGTCGAACCCTAGCACCTCCATCCGATCTTCAACCAAATATTTTACACCACGGTGGGGGGGGCTCATGGCGGCCCCTGGATGAGCCACGTTTCCTCTCCCCATTGGCCCTTTCGAAAACAATCAAAAAATTCCAAATCACCCATGATTCGAACCAATCAAATGCTGCCACTTGGTAGTTTCGGTGGAAAATTAACCAAACATTGACCCTGCCCAGTCAGTATGCCACGTCAGTTGTACGGACTACTGACTGGGCTACCTGTCATCATTTTTTTTGCCAAATTTTTCTTATTTTTGCAAATGAACAGAACTCATTTTCGAGAGCATACAGAGCCCATTTCGTGCGAAAAAAAGTGCGTTGGATTCATAACGACGAGCACTATGTGGTCATTCAGGTTTTGTGCCATTCTGAGGACTTTGATTTTTTAGCATAAAACTAAGCACCTGATCATTCCTCCACCACCGAAAGAATTTTGGACCCCAAAATCTCTTTTATTACTAAAAATTTGGATGAGGGTACAGTTCCCTCACCCTTCCAGTCTCAATCCACTAGAATTTTCCCAATTTCGACAATCTAAGCTTCTCATAAAAACTCATTTTTTCCTTGATTCTTGAGACCCTATCTTGTTGTTGTAGACACCATCATGATGCAATTTCCATGAATTTTCAAAACAAAAAGTTTTCCTTGAAGAAACAAGCTTTTTTCCACTTGGGTCGTCAATCAATGGAAACTTGAAAACCATCTGAATCGAACACTGTCGACCTGGCGATTTTTATCTTGTCTTACCTTGTACTTGCATTGAATTTTGACCAAGTGTTTTCACCATTGCCATGTACCATTTTGAAACCAAAAACAAGTGCTTGTGGAAAATATGTCTTCTTTGTCAAAAAAAATTGGCACTTTATCTTTGACCTTTGCAATCTCTTGCACCAACATCTTGTTTCCATCACTACTCAACACTGATGTAGACTACTGCAAATCTTTCACATCTTGTTTACCTCTTTTCAAAGGCAACATGTTAGAGCCCTAAAACATCTTATTACAAACATTAGCAACCTTAATGAAATAATATTGTTCATTTGATGCATCTTTTTGAAAGGTCTCATTCAAAACATCACTATTCTCTTCATTCAAAACATCACAAAGCCAAATTTTGACTTGCATTCACTATTCTCTTCATTTCTCCTGCATGTATAAGAGACAAACTTAGCTACTTCTTACACGCTCTAACTATGTACTCAATCACATTCTTGAACAAGTGATACTTATTCCCCTGGCGATGAAATACTACTTTCCTATCATAAAGATAAGGACTTCCCAAAACAATACCTAAAATCTCAAGCAGAACTACATCAAGTTCAACTTCGTCAAGAAAGTTTGAATTAATTGCAAACCTTAGGATGCACTTCCTTGTTACCTACAAGTTTTGATTCTTTCATATGCAGCCTAAATGATAAGGTCTTGGATGTGGAACAGTTTCTAGATATAACCTCTTAACTAAGTCTTCAGAAATCAAATTATCTTGAGAACCACCATCAAATAGTGTGTCTATTTTGGTATGCTTTGAAACAACTCTAATATGAAGAGTTCAATTCTTATCTCTTCATCTTGAGTTACATTAGAACAACTTGAAGAACTAGTGCTTGCTATGTTCTTACCTTTCAAACCCATCGTTGTAATCTTGGTTTCATCTCCTGAATCTGGACCTAAGTCATGCATTAGGGAAATTTTGAGGTCTAAAATGGGCCTCCTAAGGAAATAATAAAATAATAGCTAAATCAATAAAATAATATTTATGAATTTTCGATTCACTTTTTGCACCACAATCAATGTAATCATAGTTAAATTTTATTCAAAAGTTGTACCAAAATAAAATTAATAAAAAAATTGTATTGATGTGACTATAAATAAGAATGAGCTTTTCAAGAAAAAGTCTTTATCATTGAACAACTAATGCATTTGTTGTTTGCACTTAAATAACTTAAAATAAAATATAAATATAAATTTATAAATTATTAATTATATTATATGCTATTAATTAAAATTTATATTATTTAAATATTATAATAACATGTAATTAATATACTATATAAAAATTCCCGGATGCGGGTGAAGTGGAGAGCTATTAATGTGATAGGACCTGGGTGCGGCAAAGGGTGGAGACACTTGCCCACCCAAGTCACTGCCAGAGGGGGGCACTCAAATCACATTGTCATCGTATCAAACGCATTTACTCCATGCGCAGATCGAGATCCGACCCTAATTCTCTTACGCACCTCCGTATGCTCCTCATTGCTTCGGCCTTCGGCTCTCATCAATGAGATGTTATTGTAGGGTGATCTTCGATGTAATTCCAATCGGGTTTTAAAAATGGAGAGTGGCTCTGGCTATTCGGGCGTTCCTCCTTTGGTGCACTGTATGTGCTCTCCGACTGCTAGGCTCCCCAGTCAGCGAACGGATACAGGAAGAAGAAGCCTGCTGAACTGCTGCTTAGACCTTGGTGATGGTCTTCACTTCTCCCATTATGGCCTTTGTCTATCTTCTTCAATTTCTTTGAATGTTCTCTTTCACCAAACCTCTTTCACTCCTGCTCCTCCGTCACTTATCTTGCCCTCCGCGGAGACCGATTCCATGCCTCGCTTATGGCAATGCATGCGTTGCCGCAGGGGTAGCACCAAAAGCCAACCCCTGTGCCCACCCTTAAGCTCCACCTCTGAGTCGTCTTCTCAATCCAGTGAATTTTTCTCTGGCCGTTATCCTAATACCAGAAGTGGGAGGGGTCGTGTCCATGAATTCAGCCATCGCTTGGGATCCTCTGCTCCTCCCATCCCCACCACTCCCTCGCTCCAAACTGTGCATTTCTCTTTCAATTTTTCCTTGAACCGCCCACGCATAACTACCTCAATTACAGTTGCTTTCAAAGAAGAGGCCCAGGCGGGAGAGCTGACCAATTGTCAGGTGAGGCAGAGTACTAAGAAAGCTCAGGCTTCGGACCATCAGACGGGGTCGTTGAACAAGCTGGGAAAGGATGCACAGGTCAGCAGGGTTCGTGAGGGGGAGACGGCTCAAGGCGATCCTGGACCATCCATGCAAGAAGCTGCTCCCATCGAGGACCTGTCAAATAAGGATGAAGATATGGCTACATACTGGTGTCGGATTGTTGAAGAACCGCCTGATGAGTAATTGTTCTTTTCTTGTCTGGTTTTCGTGCTTCAAGGCCCATTCTACTGGGCTTGTCTTTGATTATCTAGATATGTTGGTCTATAGTTTTGTTTTTACAAGTTATAATCGATTTACTCTTCAGAGAAATCTACAGTTGTTACCCCTGCATGGGCAGTGCAATAATTTGAGAATTATTCGAGGCTAGTTTCCCCTTGAGGGCAGCCTTTTTTCTGTCAATTTTGTCAAGTATGCCACAGGTCTGGGCAAAGACTCAGCTTCGGCCATGACATAAAATATTTCTCTTGTTAATAGATTAAACTAACTTAGAAAAAATATATATACTATATAAAAATAATATAATATAGTATAGTATAATAAATGTATAGGGATATGCATTGTTTCTTTTAAGAAATGTGAAATGACAATAATACATTTTTATTCAAAAAGTGTGAAATGAAATTTATTATGAGTACTTTACTTTGACTTTAAAAGTACTTAGAGCACTACCATGGTTAACCATGAGTTTTTATCCACCATTGACAATGTGACAAGTAAGTACCTTTAACTCAAGCAATGCCACATCAACCATTAGGGATGATGTCATCCCCTAAAATGTGATTTGTTCTCATAAAGTTAATTTTAATTGTACATTTTCCTTAGCCCATTTTGTAGAAATTAGCTGAATAAATCACTTATTCAATGGAGATTAACCCGATTACACATCAATTTCGAATTGCATGCATAACACATAATCTCATCTACAATTAATTGTCACATGCGGAAATAAAGAAGCAATCTCACATCAAATCAATCACACATTAACTCAGTATGTATGGGGAAAGCCTATAGCTGAAAACCCCGCAGCTATTGTGTATATTATAATGGAGAAATCATGTAACAAAACAAGTACATTCTCGTCAGCACTCGTACTTTCACAAAAGTCACACACACCTAGCTTTAGTTTTGCATTATGTGCCATCGGTTCAAAACTCCCCGCCAATTGCCTTGCCTCTATTGCGCAATCATGGCCTCGCATATGAGATCCAAGGTTCGAATCCCCTTGGCTTGACTGCGCAATTGTCATGGACAATTCCTCCAAGTGTAATGCAAATCCCATGCAAAACTGATCCTCCAACAAATAGCTTTACTCACCCTTTCATCTACCTCTTCCACTGGTCTCCACTGAACTGATCATGCACTGTAGTGAACTGAAGTGTTCTTGAGTTGACTAATGAGTTAATATTTAGTGAATTAAATAATATTTAATTCACTCCACTCATAACTAATTGATTAGCCAGTTAAACTAATCTCAACTAGTTCAACTAAAATAAACAGAACACAACTCCACTATCTGTTCCGTTAACTCCTCCAAAACTTCTGCCACTGAAGTCCAACTGAAGTCAACCATGCAAGATGCCATCAAACCCTAGGAACCACGTGATTCCTTTGTCAGTTGCATGAGCCACCTCCATGACTCGAATTGAAGTGCTCCAAGAGAGTAAACTGTTGTTTATAGTCAAAATATTATTAAGGGTAAATAATATTTGACATCCATATTTTTAGGAGATACAGTCTAAAAATAGCCTGGGTCCTAAAAATAAGGGTCTCATCTATTTTTACCGACATGTCGCATACTTCAAGAATCTCCAACTGGAATCTCTGAATTATGCTCCGTATGTCTAAAAATAGACTTTGCGCCAGAATTTGCCTGCGGGCCCACTTAGTGAAGGCGACTTCATTTCACTAAGCTCCATTATCTTGCTGCATTCTCAACACTCCCTCTCAGCAAGATATGGATTATCTGCAATCCCTATCCTGCCTCTGTGGAATTCGAACTTGCTCCTGGTGAGCGCCTTCGTCAGGATGTCGGCATCCTGATCCTCCGTGGGAACATATGAAAGCATCATGATTCTCCGATGAACACAATCTCTGATGTGATGGTACCTGCACGATGCGATATGATGGTACACGATGATACTGATTTGGATCTATCATGAAATATTGGATTAGCCGAGAGTTTAATGCAACTCTGGTTATCACAGTAAATCACTGTAGGCTCCAAATGCAACCTGAACAATCCAACGAGGATCTTCCTCATCCAAATAGCCTCGCATGCGGCCAAGCTAGCTGCCATGTACTCAACCTCTGCTGAACTGAGTGCCACGGATCTCTGCTTCCTGCTGTACCAGGAAACTGCTGTCGACCCAATGCTGAAAACTGACCTATCATGAAATACCGGATTAGCCGAGAGCTTGATGCAGCTCTGGTTATCACAGTAGATCACTGTAGGCTCCAAATGCAACCTGAACAATCCTGCGAGGATATTCCTCATCCAAATAGCCTCGCATGCAGCCAAGCTAGCTGCCATGTACTCGGCCTCTCGCTGGAACTCGAGTGCCACGGATCCCCCGCTTCCCCGCCGTACTCAGAAACCGCCGTCGACCCAATGTCGAAACTCCTCCAAGTGCTCTTCCTGGGCCCACGGACTCCCTACCCAATTCGCACGTTGAAGCGTGTTTCACTCCATCCTCCTGTCTGTACCATAGACCATATCCCGATGTGCCTCCGATATAGCGCAATACATGCTTGCCCGCCTTCCAAAAGAGCTTGGTAGGCTTAACCATAGCTTGCGAAAGCTGGTTAACTGCATAGCATATATCGGGTCGAGTATTGACCAGATACATCAACGACCCCACCAACCGTCGATAGACAGTGGCATCCACTACCTCCTCCGAAGTAGCATCTCCCTTCCTCCATCCACCAGGAAGAGGGGTATCAACAGGCTTGCAGCCTTGCATGTTGAACCTCTCCAGAATCTCCCGGGCATACTTGCCCTGAGAAACAAACAGTCCTCCACTGCGCTGCCAAATCTCCAATCCCAGAAAATAATGAAGGATGCCCAGGTCCTTCATCTCAAACTCTCGTGCAAGATCATCCTTGCATGAAAGTATCAACTGCTCGTCGCCAGTCAAAATCAGATCATCTACATACAGTACGATGATCAACAGCTTCCCCTCCACCACAATCTGGTACAGGTTTGGATCTGCCTCACTCTTGGAGAATCCAAGCCCGATGAAGTAGCTGTCTATCCAAGTGTACCAAGCACGAGGTGCTTGCTTCATCCCGTACAGTGCTCTCTTGAGTCGGCACACATGCGACTCACTGCTGAAGATCTCAAAACCTTCAGGCTGCTCTATGTACACCTCTTCCTCAATAACTCCATTGAGGAACGCAGCCTTCACATCCATCTGATGAATGTGCCACCCCATCTGCGCTGAGAGAGCAAGGATCGTCCGTATGGAAGAGTACCTTGCGACAGGTGCAAAAGTCTCCTCATAGTCAATCCCCTCGATCCGTGAGAAGCCACGGG
>CM076575.1:334452534-334575453 GCA_034641835.2 Pinus albicaulis | reverse complement strand
TAGATACCCAAAAAGAACTTGATTTTTGTTCTCATGACTTGTGTTGTCTAATTGTAAATACAAAACTTCAGGAAGAATCCCAGACCAATGAGTAACCACATCATGGGTTATAGTTATGGTCAGATTTGCATCATTGTGAATATTTGGAGTTGTGAAGAAAACTCTTGGAAACATCTTCTCATTAAATACCATACAACCAACCAAGTGAAACTGAATGAAATTTTCCTCTTGTAATTTTTTTGGCATGCGGACAAAATGTGGAAGAAGTGTTTTCTTTTGGTCCATACCATCAATTATCAATCCCAGATATTTATTTGGATGATCATAACACTTCTTTCGATGTTTATACAACTTTTGTCTTTCACTTGTTTACTGATTGCGATGGTCTTGAAGTTCTTTGACAACGAAATGTGTACATAAAATAAAAGAAACATATGAATAAATATATTTTCATAGTTGATAAGTATCAAATTTTAAAAAACAATGTTTTGAACACATACCTCTTTCTTCCCCTTGACATTTATCTCTTTTTGCTTTAAGAGAAGCACATGTGCTGCAAATCCCCATCCTTGTCTTTTTAGGAATACGAACATTGTTGAATTCAGTTTTCCACATCCTTGTAAAATAAGAATATGTAATAAAATTACCAATTCCTTCAACAACTTCTGCATAATCTTTGTATAACATGAATATTTCTCGTCTCGAGAAATTATCTGGAATATGTATTGTGTCTTTATTTGGCATACACTCTAAAGTATTTTCTGTCCATGTCTTAGCAGTGTTTGCAGAAAAGGCCTCTAGTTTATGGCGTGCTTGAATAATATGTAGAGTCCTTTTCAATCTATGCAATTCTTGACAAACGTAATTACAATTGAATACAACATTTTGAACGCCTTTAAAAATACATTACAATATGATAATCACAACTTCTTCAAGTGTAGATTGCATGCAACCCACTAAATATGAATTTTGCATGCTTTTATTCATTGTGTATATATATTTTCATTTTCACACAGCTTGATTGAAATCCATATTTTTCAAGCAATCCTTGACAACGCGCAGAAATCAAATGGACAATGAACTTCTTGTTGTGAGATATTTTGTCCTCGCCCTTGTATAACTGGAATGCTTTGGATTGATATGAAAAGGTCTACTCCTACTCCTAGTTGCAATATTTGCTTTCAACGGCTTCATCATTCCATCATCCTTTGTAAAAGTAGTTTCATCACCATTAGGAGGAATATTATCCCCACTATCATCATCCTCAACATAGTTAAGAAATTCATCAACATCATTGCGTGGAAAAATTTCTTTACCATCATCAGTTAAAGAAAACATTTCACAAGAATCATCGACACTTTTGTAACCCTGACTCAAAAGAAATTCTTCACCATCTTGACCCATGCTTTCAAATTCTTCCCTGGGAGGATTCAATTCTTCATCACCATGAGTGTCTTTGAAATGGTCACTTGGAGAAAATGCAATATTCGGATCTGTGTCTTTAAAATTATCATTTGCAAGAAACTCTTCATCCTCCCCTTCCTCAGTGGCGCTCTCATAATCCTTGGGATTAGGCATAAGTGGAAGCTTTGAATTTGTATTCACTAGAATTTCTTCACCCTGCCCCTCCCCTTCCTCACTAAAGCTCTCATAGTCCTTAGGATTGGAAATAAGTGAATGCCTTGAATCTATATTTATTGGAAATTCTTCATCCCCCCCTTCATCAGTGGTTAAATTATAATCGTTATGATTAGGATGAAGTGAAAATTTTAGCTTTGGAAATTCATCCCCGTCTTCATCAGTGGTGCTGGCATAATCCTTAGGATTAGGACGAAGTGGATATTTTGACGCTGAAAATTCTTCATTCCCCTCTTCCTCAGTGGTGCTAACATAATCCTTAGGATTACGACGAAGTGCATATTTTGACTTTGCAAATTCTTCATTCCCCTCTTCATCTGTGGTGCTGACATAATCCTTAGGATTAAGACGAAGTGGAAATTCTGACTCTGGAATTTTTTCGTCCCCCTCTTCATCAGTGGTGCTTGCATGACAGCAGGATTGGGATGGAGTGCCTGAAATTTTATTATTTGTAAATTTTTCATTTCCTCTTCATCGGTGGTGTTTCGAATAATCATGGATTGTTTCGAAGTGGATGTTTTACTGAGAACGAAACATTATCATTCCCCTCTTCATCGGTGGTGCTCGCATAATCCTTACGATTAGGACGAATTTGATATTTTGACTCTGGAAATTTTACATCCCCCTTTTCATCAGTGGTGCTGGCATACTCCTCAGGATTAGGATAGAGTGGATATTTTGATTCTACAGATTCTTCATTCCCCTCTTCATTTGTTGTTCTCGCATAATCCTTAGGATTAAGCTGAAGTGGATATTCTTCATCTCCCTCTTCATCAATGGTGTCCTCATAATCCTTGGGATTAGGACGAAGTGAAACTTTTGACTCTGCAATTTTTTCATCATGCCCTTCATCACTGTTGCTTTCATAATCCTTAGGATTAAGAGTAAGTGGTATAACTGGCGCTCGATTTTTTGACTCTCTATTCATGATGAATGAACTCCCGCTATATTCATCACTCTGAATAGAGTTGTTGCGTGACGAAGATGTTGATGTTCTAGAAAGAAAAACTTCATTATCAGAAGAAACTATGGCTTCCAACAAGAATAGGTTGAATGATAAAAATTCCTCTCCCACTTACAATATATAGCTTAAAGACTGAAAATTTCCCTCCAAAAAAATTCGCGAAAAAATTTCCCTCCAAAATTTCCCTCCAAAAAAATTCACGAAAAACTTTAACTATTTTAACTATAATGACTACATGTAAATATTTTAAAATTTTTATTTTAAACTTACGTTATATTCATCTAAAATATATTTCAATTTTTTTTTTAAATATTCCTTTCATGCATGTCTTCGAAACTAAAATAATTTTCTTATTTGAATAGTTTAAGATTGACTACATGTAAATATTTACAAAAATAACATGATGTAAATATTAACTATTTAAACTATAATTAACTACATGTACATATTTTAGATTTTAAAATTTAATCGCATGATTTTAAACATTGATTACATATAAATATTAACTATGATAACTAAATACAAATATTAACTATTTTTTCTATAATATTAAATATAATTAACTACATGTAAGTATTTCATATTTTAATTTTTAATCTGAGATTATATTTGAATTATTCAACATTCAGTACATGTAAATATTAAATAAAATATTAATTATGATAACTACATGAAAATAATAAGTATTTTAACTATAGTATGAACTATAATAAATTAAATGTAACATTCAGTACATGTAAATATTAATTATGATAACCACATGCAAATAATAAGTATTTTAACTATAGTATGAACTATAATAAATTAAATGTAAATATTTTAAATTTGAAATTTTAATCCCACATTCGTTAAACAGTAAACCAATCAGACAATATACGCTATTTAAAAGGAATGATTGTTTCTATTCATCACATCACATCAAGTTTTCTGGTATTTGTTAGAGAAAATTTCTTGAGGTGTTGCGTTGGCATTGGTAATTTCGTGGAGGCATTGCATTGGCATTGGAAGTGTTGTGTCGCTATTGGTAATTTTGTGGAGGTGTTGCATTGACATTGGTAACTTCGTGAAGGCATTGCATTGGCATTGGAGACATTGTGTTGCTATTCGTAATTTTGTGGAGGCGTTGTGTTGGCATTGGTGACAGCAGCTTTTTGCATTTCAAATGTTAGTTTTCCTTCTATTCTGTCAATTTAAAGACGATTTTGGGGAAAATCTGTTTTTCTATAGTTTTTTTGTGTCCAAAAACTACTTTTTTAAGGTTTTTAGGTTCAAAAACCTTGATTTTTTAATATTTTTTTAGTGAAGAAAATGCAAAAAAAACTAAATTTTTTAGGGTTTTAAGAACAAAAATTTAGATTTTTTTTCTTTTTTAAGACTTATAGGTTCATTTACACATAAAAATCCATAAAACGACCATGCACATAAAAAAAAAAGTGGCCTTATAACATTTTTTATTTGTATTTTTTTTTATCATAAATATATGAGTGATTTCATTATTTAAATTTTTTTTTATGTGAGAATTTTATATTTTATATTTTATTTTATTTTATTTTTTTAATTTTAGATCTTTGTTTTATTTTTTTAATTTTAAATCTTTAATATTTTTTTTCCTTTATTGTTTTGTTATATATAAACATATATATTTTTTAATTGTATTGTGATATATATATATATATTTTTAATTATATTATAATCTTAAAACAAATATTTATTTTTATAATTTATTATATTGTTTTTTTTTTAAATTATATATTTAAATTGCAAAATTTAAAAAAAAAAAAAATTAAAAAAAAATATGAATTTTGTCTTATTGGTGGTGCCGGCCACCCAGGCGGTGCCACGGGGGCGGCCCCGGTGCCCAACGGGCGGGGCTTCCAGCTCGAGCCCCGCCCGTTGGGCGCCACGGGGGCAGCCCAACCCGCCTCCCGGGCCCCCATCGGCCGATGGGGGCCCGGGAGGCGGGCTGGGCCGCCCCCGTGGCGCCGCCCGGCCGCCCCGCCAAAACAGTGTTCAATATTTTTAAAATTTTTTTTTTTTTAATTTTATAATGTTTTGTTTTTAATTGTTTTTTTTTTAAATTTTATAATTTTGTTTTTTTAACTTTTTTTGTTTAATTGTTTGTTTTTAATTTTTTTTTTTTTTTTTATAATTTGGATTTTTAATTTTTTTTTATAATTTTTTTTGTTTTTTTTTAATAATTTGTTTTAAGAACACATTTTATAATTTTGATTTTTTTTAATTTTATTTGGTTCTTTAAATTTTTTTTTTTAAACAATTTATTTTAATAAAACAATCATAGAAACATTGTTATATATAAATATAAAAAAAAATTGTTATATAATGTAATAAAAACATTATTAAATAATAAATGTTAAAAATTTCAAAATATAACAAAAATATATATATATATATATCAAAAAAAAAATACAATGTAATAAATTTACAAAAAAAAAAACATTTGTTTTAATATAACAATAAAAATTAATTAAAAATATATATATAACAATACAATTAAAAAAATAAAAAATTATATAACATTATAATATTTGTTATAAATAGTTAATAACTTTTTTGTTTTTTTTAAATATTAAACACAAACTGAAGTTTCAAAATACTAGTTTATTTTTTAAGTTTAATTTTAATGCTTTAATTTCAAACTATTTAGTTTTAGAAATACATTTTGTTTATTAAATTTATTTTATTCGCAATATTTTTCCATTAACTAATATATATATATATATATATATATATATATATATATATTTATCAGGAAAATGGCATCAAAAAAGATTTCTGTGAATGTTTCTGCACCTAGGGCAGCAGCTCCCAAATCTATAGCTGCAGCTCGACGCACTATGGATACAACTCCCAAATCTAAAGTTGCAGCTGAACGCACTATGGACACTATTGGACGCAATAAGGATATTGTTGCACACACTAATAAAAGTCAAGCAAGTGGGGCACTAGGTTCATTAAAGGTTATTTCTGATTGGAAGAACGCCAAGGAAATAGATAAAACCAATTTCTCATGGTATCTTGAAGACAGTGAAATGGAGGTTGATATACACATCTATCTGATTTGTGGTATGATTGACTTAAATGAGAAATATGAGGTGATGGACAGAGTACGAGACATATGTATGGTCCCGAATACAAACACTATTTATGTTCTTCTAAGGGAGGCTCAGAAACGTGAGAAGGTTAGATATCGTCTATCAATCATCAAGTACGACACAGATGAAATAACTTCAAAAATTTCTGAAGAAATAGCAAACAACATTGCAAATAACATTGTAAGTATGCTTATTTTTATTTCCTCTATGCATTATTGTAAGGATGATTCAATTTTTTATAAATTATTGATCATTGACATGTTTTATTTTGTTTCATAGGATTTTGTTCCAAGTCTTTCAAACATGTTTGATGGTATTTATATGTTGGTGCCAAATGTTATGGATGTGATCAAAACTTTCCACAAAGACAAAGCAGAGGAAAGGAGATTGAAGCAAAGAGCAATAGCTCGTGACACTGCAACAGTACAAAGAGGGGATCAACCAAGTGTCACTAGGGTGGGTCAATCTAATAAACTTAAACATGTTTCTTTTGAAGGTGTCGAACATGAAACATAAAATTATGATAGAATTAGTGAGGAGGAGATGAGAACTATTGTGCAAAAGAAGAAAACAGATCAGACACCAAAAATAAAAATTGCCAAAGATCTCTCTCTTGTACCTCATGAAGGAGAGCTTGTTTATAAAAAAACTGATATGTTATCCAATAAGACTAGGAAATCAAATATTGGTGAACCTGTAAAGGCCGTGAGCAGCAGTGAAGAACAAATTGAAAGCTCTTACGGAAGCAGAGAAATCATAACACCAGGTGCTGAGTTAGAGGATGGCATTATTAAAACAAAACAAAATGCTATTCGACAAGAGTTGAGGAAGAATAAATTAATTATTGGTGGCCAAACATTTGAACTTAATGTTAACCAATTTTATGGCTCAGATGAAGGGCAATCTCAATATCAAATTAGAAAGGCCCATCACCTACATGTACATAATATGAAAACATTGTTCAGGTTCAATCCATATGCGCATGTGGTGGATTATGTGGTTCTTGTCGATCCATGTCAGGTTCCCAACAAACAAGCATTTGACAAGGCAAAATGTTTTGATTATAAATATTATGTAATTGGAGGAAACCATTCAATAGAGGCTAAAAGAAAATTGATTGCAGAATATCCAAATAACTATCTTTTTCAAACAGTGAAATGCATCATTTACGCTGGCTTAACAGAAATGGAATCAAAGTTATTGGCATGGGATCATAATGCAGATAATGAGTACAGAATGAAAATGACTTTCATCAAGAGGGTCAGATTTATTCATATTGAATTCATAGAAAAATGTGGTGGGGATAAGACACAAGTTAGTGTAGCATTTCGAAAGGAATGTTTAATGGAAACAGGTTATCAAATTGATACATGAAAAAAAAAGCAGATGAAGAAAATTGAATACAAACAAATCTCTTCGGAGGCACGATTAACATTTTTAGGTTGGCATTTTAGAGCGGGGAAGTATGGTTGATTGATGATATTTTGATCGATGAGAAGAGAATATTTTACAAGAAAACCCGAGAAGAGTTAGAAAAATGAAAGCCACATCGCACCAACAACGATGAGAGATACGAAATGAAGCAGCTTCCAGAGGACATGACTATCACACCTTGGAGAACAATGCAAGGTGTGAAGGATGATAAATTAGTCAAATCAATATTAGCCCGTGTGAAGTCGGGTGAATTATCAATGGAAGAAATGTGTGCAGAATTTCAAAAGTAAGTTTCTTGAATTATTTCTTTCATTATAATTTTATTTTAAATAAAACATAATGATGTTGGTAGAATTTGTTATACATGTCAATATATTAACGTTTTTAATTTGATTTATTCAGTCAGAAAATTTATATGAAAATACAAGAACACATGGTTAAAATGTTGAATGAAGACCGTTGGGATGATGTTGTACGCAAATACCCAGAAGCAAGTTCTACATCAACACTAAAAGAGTTTTATATTGCATTCAATAAGGTATGTTGATTTATAAATTTATTTTATTCATATTTTAACTATTTTTATTTTATTACTTATACATATCTATATATATATTTTTATGTCATTAAAGATGTCAAAGAAGGATGGAAATGGAGTACCAGATACTTTCAAAAGCTTTATTGAAAAAATTAAGATGGAGAACATGAGAAGGAAGCGTCTTATGAATGTTGAACTAGATCCTACTCTTAATCATTACATTTGGAATGGGCTCGACAGTGTCCAATATCAAATAATACAAGGTGACTGTGAAGAAATTGCAACACTAATACCTAAAAGGGAATATGGCCTAGTTATTGCAGATATTCCTCATGGTTTCAATTTCCCAGACATTGAATATGATAGAGAACCATATACTTATCAAGCTTTTAGTAAAGTGGTTACGGGTTTTCAAGAAGTGACAACATCACCACTTTGGTGATTTGTGACATTTCATTCAGACACACAATTTCCAATGTTATTAACAAGCTTCAAGGGTAAAGCAAACTCAAGGATGCAACTTACATGGTAAGATTTTGAAATTGTATGTTTGATTCCTCCTAAAAATTTTTATTCATGTAAAATTTAATTGAACTTTTACTATGTTATGTAACAGGAAAAAGTCAAATATTGTTTCTTCCGAAGATCAACCTATTATAAATGATTGTGAGTTCATCCATGTTGAATGTTGGACAAAAGAGGATAGCTATAAGCATATTATTATGAATCAAGTAGATGGGAAGAGTCATAGTCAAGTATTGGTTTATGATGCAGTGGTAAGAAAACTAATATATGAGGATAAAGATGCAAAAGGAGATATAGTTAACATTTATCAAAAACCACAAGCATTGATTAACTATCTTATAGATCTATGTTCAAATGAAGGAGAATGGGTTTTGGATTTATTCTAAGGTTCAGGTAAGTTTTAATATACAAATTTAAATTTAAATATTGTCTTTTTTACTTTTTATGTCTCCATAGTAATTTTCTTACTTATTTTTTTTGTGCTTGATGATTAGGTACAACACTAGCATGTTGCCTACAAAAAGGAAGAAATTGCATTGCCATTGAGAAAGATCCAGCTCAATGCAAATTTATTCAACAAAGAATTAACGCTCTTAAATTCCTTCCAGATGCGAAGCAAGAAGTTGGTTTGAGGAAAGGAGATTTTAATGAATCACGTGTGGCAAAAAAGCAAAGGAACCTCAACCACCATTATATGGAATGATTGGAAAGGGACACTTTGGAAGATTTGCTGACATGAAAGATCCATTAGAAGACGGCGATGATCAAAATGAAGAAGCAAATGCTGCGGAAGAAGCCATCAATGCTGTTCTAGATGATGTTGAAGATGTATTAGTTGATATTGTTGATGATATTTAAGTTATGCTTGCAAACAAAGCTTATTTTTTAGAACTACTAATCAGCTTTACTTGTAATGTTTAGACTTTGATATTTTATGAGAACAACCCCTTTTTTTTGCAAAAAACATGTGATTGCTATTATTTTTTGACATAAAATTCAATAAAAATGTTGTTTTCTTAAGTTTTTTTGTTAAAATTCTCCCAAAAAATTAGTTTATTTAATATGTTTTTTTCAACAAAACTCTATAAAAGTGTATTTTTTGCATTGTATTTATATTGAAAAATTGTATTTTTTTTGTCATATGGTTCAAAATATTGGTTTTTTAGCGATACTTTTTTTGATGTGCATTGAAAAATTATTTAACAATACATAAACATGTGGAAAATATAAAATTTAGAATATTGACCTTTTTTCCATCTTTTATGTATGTGAAAAAGTGAAGATATCATTACAAGTTTTTATTTTTAAAATTTTTTTATTTTTTTTATTTTTAAAACACAAGTACATAAATGCACTTAAAAATAAACATCTCACAGAAGAAGAAGACATTAAAAAATTTATAGTGTCAAAATCAATGCTATAAAAAAAACGTTGGTGACGATACACCACCACTATTCAAAATTGACATAAAAAACACCACTTTAAAAAAAAAATTATTAAAAAAAAAAAAACAAGATGAAAAAAAATTAAAGTGCCAAAAACATGCTCAAAATTTTTTTTCGTGATTCTGCATCGCCACCTTTTCAAAATCAGGTGTTTTTCTTGATATTTGAAAAAGTAGGTAACATTGAGGTTACCTATTTCATCGGTAACATTGTTCTCTGTATTAATAGGCCAAGAATCAAAGTTACCCTTCCATTCAACTTCACGCCTATATTCATGATCATAAGCTGAGAAATTTATGCTTTTCCTTTTCTTTGGGATGAAGCCAAGGAGGTCATAGTTCTAAGTGTCTACCATTTCAAAATTTAGTTCTTCAACAAATCTTCAACAAGCTGAAAGGCTTGTCTAGTATTTACAATGAAAGGACATACTAAATTTTGCAATTTGAACATGTAGCCTATCTTGGCAGGAACAAAGTGGATTTGATCAACATGTAGGATTTTTCTGATGAATTCCAGGGAAAATATTCTTATGGGTATAAAGGTAGGTAAACAGTAAGGAGGAAGCTCACAACCATAAACCCTAATTTAGTATAATCCTCGAATAAGTAGCAGTCACCCACCTTGGTGTCTCTGCTAAGTTGGAGGATTTATTTTTTCTAGGGTAGAATCCTTGGAGGAGAGACAAACTCTAAATGTTTGGTTTCTTCCTAACAACAACATCCCATTAAAAGACAGAATTTCTTTGTGTGTGATGATACTAAGGCCCAAGTATTCAAACTCATCCACATGGGAGTACAAGAACAAGTAAAACAAAAGGGAGTAGTATCTAAAATATGCAGTGATAGGAAAATGGTGCCGTTGGAACTTAATGGATTCAAATAGGAGAGAGGGTATATAAAAAACATAGCCTTGCTACATCATCGCTCTTAGAAACCATATGAAAACTTTAGTAATACTGGTGGTATCATCTTCCTCAAACAATATGGAAATCACTGTGAGGATAGGTTGCACGACTTCTATAAACATTTGTACGAGAAAACAATCAACAATGGGTAGGGTTTGGTGGCTAGGAGCCAGAACCATTTGAAAGAAATCTTGTTGCTCCCCAGTTGAGAGAGCATTGTAGCTGTAAAACATGGTAGTTTTTGTGAAATTTTCAGAATTAGGAGAAACTGGGTAAACCAAGGCCTTTTGAATCTTATCTGGATTTATCTCTAGGATCTTCACTCCAGTAGAAGTTATGAAGTAATTTTTGTCTTTGACATAGGACGCTGCCAACCATGAAACAAAATCTGGGAAATGGTTGACATATGGGGAAATTTGGTAATGCAAACCTGACACAACTACCTTAAAGGGGTCTTCTCCCTTGAAATGGCAGATGTACCTGTCGAACCAGAGGTCTGGCAAGTGGTAGGATCAAGGTGCATCATGGATTTATGATTTTTTTTCCATTATGGGCTAAATTCTTGAAGGGGGTTTATCCTCTCGTAGTTTAGGAGTTTCAAGCGTAGGATTATTCATTTTGAGAATAAGGAAAAAAACTATAAGTAAAAGTCCCGCGGGTTAATTGATTGATTGAGTGAATTTTGGATTGAACGATGTCGTGGACCAATGCAATGACAGGAAGAATCAACTTCAGTAAATAAACTTTAAAATTAAAATTTCTAACGGGTCAGATTTTTATAGGCGGGAGAAAAAGGGTAACATGAAGACAAGTGAGTGCATGAGGGGGTGACAAGTGGCAGTAAGGGACTGATAGGATGACTAGACAACCAATGGAGGGGGTACCTTTACAGTTTTACCACAGTGATCGCTTGTTGAATTTTATGTCATCTCAGTGTATGATGCAATGGATGTGGTCCCCGTCTCTTCGGCGAGTGGACAGTCGGGAGTTGGGATCAGGTCGAGACCCCCTAGAGTTAATCAAGATTGTCGATCTGCCTAATCGCTTCCATTCACTTTTCTCCTCCGGGGGGTGGTGGTGACATATCAATCGCTCCAGTCCCCCTTGGTAATGCTTCTAGGGGTTGGGTGGGTCACGATGGACGACGATCCTCCTGGTAATTTCTCTGAATTTAACGAAGGACCCCACCTTCCATTAACCCCATCCCTTTAATGCTGCCTTTTTCTTGAGTGTGTTTATTTTGCAACAAGCACTGATCTATATTATTAGATTTTCCCATCAATGGTATATAAATTTCTCTCTGCACAAAAATAAATCTTGGACCATATGATAAATATGTACAAAGGTAAATGAGAGAACAACAATTCCTACGAGAATCTAGACTAGAAATTAATTCTAAAATATATAAGACGCAGAAGACTCATAAATAGAAAATTAAATGAAAACAAATAAGATAGACAATGTGGCTTGGAAACTTGGAATTTTTTGATAAGATTAAATCAACAATATGTTCTTAATCAAACGAGAAAAAATTGATGATCTCACATTCTTCTTGTCCCTCCCTGAAATATTTCTGTTGTAAGTTTAAGGGATGCTATCTCAGCATGGGAAGAAGCAAATGGTAAGTATGGCATGTAAGTGTGCATGTTGTGCAAAAATGCATCTCTTTTGACTTTTAGAGGTGGTAAAATCCAATTTAATTTGGCATATGAAACATTACACGGGGTCATGGTGTTGAAATTCAATTTCAAGGTTGAATTTCTAGCCATGATAACTACTTGAGTAGATGTTTAGTGTTCTTGTTAGTTTTTCTTTATTATTAATCAAGAAATTACCATTAAAATAAAAGAAAAAAGAGATCATAGTGCACAAGAGACAAGAGACACCAAATATTAGGCCAGAGGCTATGGAAAAACCCACAAGGGTAAAACTCGCCAGTCCTTTCCTTATAGATTCTTTCTCAACAAGAGAAATCCAAGTCAAACTAACAAGTGATACAAGTTCCAAGTCAACCCTCCAAACTCTACCAAGTTTTTTCCATAAGACACTCAAATAATCTTCCATATATATGTCCTTAAATGAATATGAAACTCACATCACCATGTACCTCTAAAACTCACATTAACACAATAGATTATTCCTCTGAAATTCACATCAATATAGGAGAATGTGTATATCTAAAACTTTCATCATCATAAAGAACATAATTCTTGAAAATCACCTTATAAAAAATAATGTACTTCCAGAAACTCACATCACCATAGAGAATTATAACTTTAGGAAGTTTGTATCATCACAGATATGTATCTTTTTATTCTTCGTATATTTCAAATATTAAGAGATTTAAACTCTTCATATATGCATAGTCATACTTTATACCATAGATCTAAATTGTATACCAAATATGAGACCCGAATTAAATTCCAAATGGTGGATGACATGTGCCAATATATAGTTGCATTCATGTGAAGAGACACATCCTTTGGGCAGGCCAAATTTTCTTTCTGGAGGGTTGACTTGGAAACCTCAAGGGACAAATTATACTTACAAAATTCAACTTTTCTTCTTTTCGCAAGGGTCACACAGAACATGCCCTTTTACATTTTTCTTTTTACCTTAACAAAGCATGAAGGACATGCTTGACAATAAAAATAATTTTTCTTCTTGTCATTTTTACATGAAATACATATTGATACAAGTACAATGAAAATTATGAATATCAAATCTAGTTACAATTTCAATACTCCCTCTTAACTAGGGAGGTATTCATAATGACTTATCGAGATATTCTCAAGTTGAGAACTTCTATAAGAAAGGATATATATTGATAAGCATCAATGCTAATACTATCATCATAATCATCATTGTCAAAATACTAAGACCTTTATAAGTAATATCTATCTCTCCACTAGATTAGATCAAAATTCCGGGAGGCATTCAATAGGACACAACCACCTCTCAAGTCACATACCTCACCTAGGTTCACAAAGGTATGTCCTCATATGACCATTTCCTCCTAATCCCAAGTAAAAGTGCATCCACTAGACCATTATTTTAACCAAGTCCATATACTTGACTTACGATTTTTAGTCCTGGTCATAGTACATGCTCGAGAATGTATGCCCAAGATGCTTATCCAATCCACTATTCTCCCTATCCATGTTATGTACTAGACTTATGATGGTTATTACTGGCCATAATACATGACACATGAAGAATAAGGTGTCCATACTCACTCCTTCTCAACTTGGGAGGAGATAACCACAAGCTCAAGCTTGTTTCATAAGTACTTATACTTCCTTACATCATCCACTTGTTCATTCAGGGAGATATGTTGTAGCTTATCGGCACCTATTTGCATCATACTATTGAATCATAAAGCACTTCATCCTTCCATGAAAAACCAGTTTCTATGAGAATATTTATATATTATTATGATTGAATCTAACACGTCGTACAATAGTCCATCAAATATTTTACAGAGTCAAACTGATTCACAACTAATTGTACTAACTGCAATATCTTTTGCCTCTACAGTGAAACAAAATCCTACTTCATGCCCTTCCAAGAAACCATACTAGATCCCAACCATCACTAGTATCTATACTTATCATCAACACTACCAACCTAAACGATGTATCCTCAAGTCTCAAGTTGTAGTGTTATATCCTTCATGTCAATTTCTGCTTCTAGTTCCCTATGAAGTCAATAATTCTTCATGAGTCCTTCCTTATCAAAGTACGAGGTATTCTTTAATTACGAGGCTTCTTCAAAATTTGAGGTGGCTCTCATAACTAAGGAAATTGTCTTAACATGATCCTCTCTCTCTTAATGGGATAACCTTATTGATTTCATGCTGCTATTAGGTGCATATTGGATTTTTTACTTCTCTAATGCATATTTCAAACTACTCTCTCTTTCTCCAATCACGTTCTTCCATATTTATGCTTTGGTATTTCCTTTACATTCTTTCATCTACTATCAAGTCTTGGGAAGTTCTTGTTATCGACCTACAAGATTTATAAGGAGGCAATGAGAGAATAAATATAATTAAGAAAAGTAAACAGAAAATAATAACAAATTAAGGAAAGGAGATGTAGAATACTTATCTTTTTAGAAAAATAATTTCCCTCTGAATATTGGTCCTTTAGTAATATTCATCATCCTTTTCCTCACATCAACATGATGTCATATTTTTCAATTAAAGATCTTGGACTTCTACTTACAGTAGAAATGATTAGTCCTAGGGTTTTATTATTTCATACTTTTTCTAGGGTTACAAACCATAGATTCCTCAAAATATAAAATCCTCAAAACCTACGGTCTACATGAACATTAGAAATGATAAAAAATTAATTTTATATGCATGGATCTAAATATTCATGATGGAAACATCTATTAATTTTGATTATGTATTTATCCTCAAGGGAGAGGATACACGCCTTCATACTGCATTAGATATCAACAATATCCAAATGTAATTTCTTCTAGCAATGTAATTGACAAGTTATTCTAAGAGCACACATCTTAACTTAAATAAACTTAGAAGACATTGGATGCAAGATAACTTTATCATAGATCTATGCCTAGTTCTTAAGAAAAGAAGCCAAGATTTATATGTACCTCTGAGAAACTTTACCTGTCTTCCTTGAATATGCTGCCAAATCACAAATCCTTGAGGTTGTTTGTAATGCTACTCGGATGCCCTATACCACACAAAAGATATATATATCAGGAACTCTTGCTTCAGGTTTCATTATATTCCACAAAGATTTTTCTCAAAATTTGTTCTTAGAAACTTTCATATATTTCCTCAACCTTAGAGACCATAATTTTATTACAATGAATAATTCAAATGATTGAATTATACTTGTCTCCATAGGTATAATATATTTTTGGTCTTGAAGTTGTCATTATTGCAAAAAATTAACTTGGAATTATTTCAAGCTTGTCACTGTTATTCCCCTTAATTCATACTTTTGATCTGGCTTCATATTGAATATAGGCTTCAAAATAGACACATGCTTAGTACTATGATAATGCCTTGAATTCGCAATTGAAACTTTGCTCTTTTCACACAGGGAGCTCAATCCCTTTGTATCATCAAGTGACCTTAGACTTCATATTTCAAAAGATGTATCGAATAACCACATATCTCATCATTAGAATGTTAATACATACTTTAAGTTTACCACAAAGACATGTCACAGAGTGAAACATGATGTAGGAACCACCCCCCCCCCCCCCCACACACACACACATATGGTATGACTTAGAGGGGCCCAAATTTGATCTTTGGATAAATTATAGAGATACTTTGGTCCACATAGATGCAATAGATAAATATAGCCTTAGGATCAAATTCACATAACAGATACAAAGATGTAATTTTGGTCAAACTGTAGATTTCAGATGGAAATATTAGAGTTAGGGCCTTACTCAAACCATATTAGAGGACAATCCAGATCACAAATAAACTTGGATTCATTTTATATAGAACTTAGACTTCAAATCACCCATAAAGAGAGCTTGGATTCTATTAATATTTGGTCTTATTAAGGAGGTATCACAGAGGGTATGGACCTTTCTGATTTTTCTTTAGAAATTTTCATCTTTGTAGTAATCATAATTATCAACTATATATTTTATTTCCACGTATAATATTGAAATAATTATATTGATGAATAATTTGATAGGGCAATCCGCAACTCAAGGTAACCTTTACTCCTGCAATTACCTTCAATCATATTGTATTTGCACTTGATTTAACTGGAAAAATGTCATAGACTTCGACCTCAATCAATTCTCTAATAGATCAAAGAATTGGAATTGATACCATTCACCACAGAGTTCTACGAGCTCAATAATTTAGGTACTTAACCCAAAAATTCAGATACTATTGTTCTTTAATTTCCTATCTTTGATGCCATGTTGAAATTCAGTTGCAAGATTGAATTCCTAGTTATGATAATTACGTATGAAGATTTTTAGTGCTCTTCTTAGTTTTTCTTTATTATTCATCAAGAAATTACCATTCAAATACAAGAAAATAGAGATCATAGTGCGCAAGAGACAAGATACACCATATATTAGGCTAGAGGCAAGGGGAAAACCCACAAAGGAAACCCGTTAATCCTTTTCTTATAGTTTCTTTGTCAACAAGATAACTACAATTCAAACTAACCAGTAATCCAAGTGCCAAGTTAGCCCTCCGAACTCTACCAAATTTTTTCCACAAGACAATCAACTAATATGCCATATGACTTTCCTTAAATTCCTTTAAAAATCACATCATCATGAACCTCTAAAACTTACGTTATCATAGTAGATTATGCCTCTGAAACTCACATCAATATATTAGAATGTGTCTCTATGAAATTTGTATCATCACAGAGAACATACTTAAATCTCGTATCATCACATAGAATATAATCTTGGAAAATTGCATCGCCACAAATAATTATAACTTCGGGAAGTTTCTATCATCACAAAGACATGTATCTTTTTATCCTTCGTATATTTCAGATATCAGGAGCTTTAAACCCTTCATATATGTATACTCAGACTTCATAACAAAGATCCAAATTGTCTCCCACAGTTGAGACGTGAATTACATGCAAAGTGGTGGAGGATAGGTGCCAATATATAATTGTTCATTCATGTGAAGGTACATGTCCTTTGGCCATGCAAACTTGTCTTTTTGGAGGGTCAAATTCGAAACTTGGAAGGACAAATGATACTTAGAAAATACATTTTTCTTTTCTTTTCACAAGGGTCATGAAGAACATGCTTGACAATAAAGATAAAAATACTAATTTTTCTTCTTTATGGCTTTACATGAAACACATATAGATACAAGTACAATGACAATTATGAAGATTTCATCTAGTTACAATTCCAACACATGGTGAGCATTTCTATCAATATTACATATAATTGAGGTAACATGTAATCACAATATGCCAAAAGAGACTTTTTTGAACTTTCATGACGTGTTACCAAAGGGCTATGACACAATTTGAAAATTAAACCGAAAACAAAAAGGCATAATCTATATACAACCTCATATCATATATGTAATAAAATTATTATTTGCCAATGAGAAATAAGAATGTGGACTGAGAAATCCATGAATAATAGTGTGAATGACATGGAATAACAATGTAGGCTTCAAATCACACATCAAATGAAGGTTCTGTGGCATGGGATGCATACATAAATTTGCATTGTAAATGAAATAATTATATGCCTAGGGTCTGGAGACTAAAACACTAGTTAGATCTATCCAAAATTAGGATTTTACCTATTTACTTGCCACAATAAGGGCTATACACAATACATGTATGAGAAAAAATACCATAATATGAAAAACCCTTCTTCAAATTAATGATGGGTTAGTTTGAGACAATTTAAAGTGGCACGACACAACCTGGTTATATAAACTGAGAATATATGACTTAGATTAAGGGCATGAGTTGAGATGGCATATGGAATTCTGAGTATAACTTGGCATCATCTATAAAACAAAACAATAACCTCCACACATATTGAGATAAAAAATAGGTTGGGCACTGGCCACACACATGAAACTTTCCCTGCTTTCTTGTCACAACCCGAGATTTACTCATTGTATCATACATTTGGAATTATGGGTTAAATTTTGTGGTCTCTATTGAGTGGTGTATATATATTTTTTAAAAAAACCATAAAAATTAGACTCAGGTGAAGATGATTTTTTTTGAGGAAATACTATGTTTAGAAACCATAACTAGGTAGTGGGATTGTAGACTAGTGCACGAGGAGAAAATAATTTCCTTGCATAATAAAGAAAATTGTGATGTCATTAGAGGCAGTGACACTTAATCTAATGCATGTATGGCAGTAAGGAAACATGAAGTTATAAAAAATAAGATATCTAGTAGGATTAACTCCTTGCACTATCCTTAAAAAATTAAACAAACCAAAATTCACAGTGAGGAACCATTAACCAACAGAGCTTGAGGGCAAATGTTTCTCATACATGTGATCAAAACACTCTTATTTTCCTAAGAGTTGGTTGCTAGTGATTCCCTTCAATAGTTGTGAGAGCCAAGAGAGGGTTCTGTTGAGGCCTCAGAATTCGTTGCCACAACATGGGGGAAAACCACCCGGTTTGAACCTTAAAGGAACTCCTTTTCCGTTTGGTGTGGTGGCTCCGACTAGGGATAGTGGGACCAGTTTCCCAATAAGGATGATTTTGGGGTGTGTTTTGATTATACAACATGCAATGGAAAAATGATTTTAATCTATCACATGCATCTATCTAACACTATTTAATTCTACTATATACCCGAGGTGTTTCTTCCTTTATGCGATCTAAAGAGATATCTTTCAACTATTAGTAATGCAGATTATTTAACAGTTGAAAGAGATGAAAATTATGTAAGATGATTCTTCTAACAAAATAGTTTGGTTAGAATAATTGTGAAAAGTGTATCACATTCATATATGTGATTATATATCCAATAAGAAATTACAGACAAATATTAGTACAGAAGTGCATTTAACATTCATCTATAATGATGTTTCAATTATATAATGCAATAACAAGATGAGTGTCAATCTAGAAATTAAGACTTAATACAAGTGAATAGAAGTACCATATGTACGAAGTTCTACTCATGTAAACTGACATTAGATTTTTTCTCCTCTTCACTTTAAAGCAATTTAAAGAGTACTGTTAGAGTCAGCCTTTGCAGCCTTCCTCCAGTGATCAAACATGCTCTTTCAAAGTCATTTTAAAGTGTCAAGGTCAAATTTTTTCATTTCAATGAGTCTTCAAGCAAAATTTGGTCACTTGGCATTAGGTCTAGGGTTTGCTTTCACTTCTTCCAAAGTTGTCCAAATGTCAGTCCATGTCACCATTCAGATGAGTGTATCATCATTCAGGGGGTTTCCATCATCATGTCAGGTTCCAAAGAGTCATTTTACATCTCGTTCATGCTTCAGTTGTGCCTAGGTAAGGTCCATTTCCCTCTCCTAGGGTTTTGGAGGTAATTTCTCTTGGACGGTCAAATCATCTAAAAACTTGTATCCTGATGTTCATACACCTTCCCCTATCCTTAATATACCTCATTAAACACTTCCCATCACTGAGATCCCCCAAATTCCTCATTTTCCCACAAACCCTAGTTTCTAGCCAAAACTTGGCAATTTTCTAGGCTAGGCCTGTGTTTCGCCCTTTTGGACCCCTTCCCCTCACTCAATCTCTGTGATTCCACTTTCCCCTGCTTCCTAAAATCCCTCCCTACTTCCCAAAATTTCCCCAAGAATTTAGAATCCCCTTACCCCCTTCGTTTCGCTTCATTTTGACAAAATTCCTTGTTTCACACATCGGGATCGGTTTCACTCAAAAGATGTTTCAGAGCAATAAAAGATGAAATTTGGGAAACTGAGAGAGGTTTTTGTCCACAACATTTTAAGGAATAAAAACCTCTTTCACTTTTTACACAGGTATCATGGTTTTGAATAAATTGCAAAACTACCGTTGTCTCAGGAGAATTGAATGCACCTCTGAAGTGACCTTGGGAAAATCAAGTTTTCTCCTAGCATGTTTGGCTAAATGACTTTCATGATGAGTCAAATGATAACTAGACAGAAAGACCTTTCCAATGAGCTATCATGAGCTCAATTTGGAGTTGAGGAAGACCTTCAAAAAGTTGACTGCAACAGCACTCTGCCTTGAGGCAGCCTCATTCTGCTCATTTTGACTAGTGTTGGGAGATTTGGTTTTTGACAGGGTAAATGGAATCAAAATTGCATAATTATACTTTTGTTGGAAATTAGACTCCAATATCTTTCCAAAGAGCTATCACACGCCCGATTTGGACACCGGGAAGGCCTCCAAAAGCTTCCTGCAAGAGAAACGCGACCCACCTGGGGCCCGAGCGACCCACCTGGGCAGAGCGACCCACGCAGGTCAGTTCAGCAGTGTAAGTTTGCAAGGGGCGCGACCCACCTGGGCTGAGCGACCCACGCAGAGGCTGCGCAACCCACGCAGACACAGGGTTTCGAAATTTAGTTTGAGCGCCCAGTTTTGCTTGGAATCGACTCAACTTGCCTTCAAACAGGTTTCTATCAATTGCTTGATGTTTTTGAACGCACTTGTGGCATCATTAGTGGTTTCAAATGTTAAAACGGAGGATTTAAACCCCACAGTCATAGCATTATTGTTTTCAGGGTTTTAGGATGAAAATGAATGATTGAAAGAGTTTGTTTGCTATCTTATGGCAGTGATACATCCAGCTTTACATATGATATCAATTTGCCCTCATGCCCATTATGCCATTGCAACCATTGGTATTATTATACCATGTTTAAACCCTTTGTGCCATGGTGACTGTGTTTGTAATGAGTCTCACTGCCCAATGTAAAAATATGCTCATGACTTTGTTTCAAATTTCCCATTGAGACCTTTGTTGGTTATTTCTCATAAACAAACACATTCTATTGATGCTATGCCCTCCCTTTGACTAGACTTGTTCAATATTTTGAAGGTTGCCTGCTCCCTTTTGGTCAAAATTTCACTTGCATTCAAAACAGAGATTGTACCTTTTCCAATCCATTTAAAGCTGAGATTTTATCCATGATTTTATTCCTTGATGGTGCTTTGACGGTGGGAATATTGGTTGGGTGTTGAAACATACATCCTAACTTTGTTTGCACTGCTTTCATATCAGTATACACATTGCCAAAAGCTTGGTCATAGCCATGTCGGAGACAGAGTCAGAATATGAGCCAAGGTCAGGCATTGATTCGGTGACTGAAGGTAATGTGCCACGGGGGTCCCGCATAGATCATAGAAGTGGTAATCATCGCAGAGAGAAGCCTACTTCTTTGGCTCGGTTGCAGGCATGTCCATTAGCTATGGATTGTTTCCAATATTTGTCATGTTTCAGATTTTGTGAGATGGAGCATAGCAGTGCACCAGTAGTGGTAACATATCATAGAAGCCACAGAGCTTTGTTTCAACATCACGACGAGTACTATCTTCACCCGGGGTGGAAGGGGTCTCGTTGACTTCATCAGCAACGCGAGTACTATCTCCACATGGCGTGGAAGGGGTCTCGCCTTCTTCATCAGCGCAGGTACATTCAAAGGATAATGATGGAGACAAAGACACCAAGGTCCCATTTTTCATTTTCAACAGGTTGAACATACACATTGCTACATCATGACTGACAACAACACATCATACAACCGAGACAGTGTTTTCATCACAGGAACTGCATGCACCAGGAGAGCACTAAATGGCGGAAAAGGCCTGATCCACTCCGGATTTTGGCCGAGGCTTCATTGACTGAGCAAGATACATGATGGAGGGTCTTCGCTCCGAATTTGAGCAAATTCGGAGAAAATTTTGTCATTTTGAAATTTTTTTGGTCTAAAAACAGGGTTTTCAGTTACGTGGGTCGCGCGCTCATGCGCTCGCATTTTTTTGAGACACTTGCTGGAGGAGATTTTTACATTTTTGGATTTTTCATGGTTAAATATGCATCCTCTGAAGTCAACTTAGCATTTCAACAAAATCTGGATGGTCAAACAGCTCAAAAACACCATGGAAATCACCTTGCTGCCACCTTTTGCACCAGCAGGAAGTACCTCTGGGAGAATGAGGTTTTGGAGGGTCAAATCAACTCCAAATTCAGAAATTCCACTTGGGTTGGAAAGTAGACATCCAGGGATTTCCAACAAGCTATCATGAGCTCAATTTGGATGCCGGGAGCTACCTCAAAATCAGCCTGGAACATGAGCGACCCACCTAGAGATTTTTCTGAATTCTCAGCTGCCAGCTCAGTATTTCGCCTATTATGGACCAGTTTTGCTTGTGGATAGAATTTTTGGGTTTTTGTGATGTAAATTCATGTTTGGCATGTAATTTTGGCTTGTTTTTATCTCTTCTAGAAGATTCACTCTCAAATGAGTAAAAAATCATGTAATGGATCAGTTTCCACTCTTTTAGAGGCAAGTTGTTAGCTGCCTAGATTGTAGTTCCATGATTAGAATTGGTTGAAACTGATCCCTGAAGAGGGAATTCGACCCCTAGAGGTGGGGAAAGGGGTTAGAGTGATCTATACATTGTAATTTCTGAGGCATTCTACAGGTTGGACTCTTGGGATACTTTTGATACTATTGTACATACTTTTCATATTTTGGCTAAGGAAAGATCAGGGGTTTTGCGGCACTTGTTGGGATCCTTGTGGTGTTCTGCTCTTGATGATGTTTCTCCTTTGTTTACTGTAAGTTTCTTCATGTTTGATGTTGCCATCCTTTCATTATGCTTCTGAACTAAGTTTGAATGAGTGATTAAGGTTGAATCCATTGTTTACAGTGCTTAGCCTTTGAATTCAGTTAGTTCTATATGTTTTCAGCTGTTTGGAGAGGATCCAAGTTCTTATTTGCCCTCTTCAGCTCCTCGTCAGTCTAATCTATCCATAAAATCCAATTCGAAGCATCAAGATCATCACCTACCTCGCCCCAGCTTGATCTCTGCAAAGGTCTGACCTTATCCCCGGACCCAAAATTTGTTTTCCCATTACTCCAGCAAAAACCTAAAAAACCAAAAACCAAACATACCTATCTCTTTACTAGCCTAAAATCAGTTATTATTGTAAGTCATCTCGCATTCTATTGCTTATTTTCTTGAGATTGACGGAGAGAGCCCTCTCCTGTCCTCGTAGGGCTAGCTACGAGGCTGAGCGTGGTTTGATGTAGCCTTGAGTTTTACTTCATTTCAGCCTGAGGTAGATTTGAGTGCTAACAAGTACAATAATGCAACATTAGTTAAACAACTTTAAATGTAAACAATATAATAGAATGTGTTCCATTAATTCATCAAAGCATTCACAAACTTAAAAAAGTGCATTCTTTGAGAATGTTTTTGAATTTTTTTTGGACCCTTCTCTAAATGCACGAGAGGGGTTTAAATACTAAACTAACTACGTTTAAAAATAGATTATTACATAAAAATAGAGCAGGTTTCAAACAACCATCCTAGTAAGACAAAATTTAACTACAATATAGGAAAATAAAGTAACGATGTGACTTATGAATTTTGATCTTTCATTTGGATTTGATCCCAAAGTAGACAAATATCTAGCATCAGTTTGAGCTGAGTTGGCTGCGAAATCCTTGATCTGACCTGTCCCTTGAATACTGCATTCGAGAGTGATGGCTGCGATATTTTTTTTGAATCTGTTAGAGCCTGTAGGGTTTGGTACTGATGATAAGGTTCTGATCAAACTTATTTACTTTTTTAACTGTTTCTTCTTGCATTTCTGCCTTTTGTTTCCAGCTGTTTGACTTCTCAGAGCACTTTAGACGTGCACTCTTTGATAAGTTCTGATTTCAAAATATGTTCACATACAGATTCAGTAATCTCCTTTGTTAACCTTGATGCTTTCACTGCTCCTTTCTCTGCTTTCTTTATTTGTGCGTTCCAATTGATCTAAATGGAAATATTTGAAATGCTATGCAAAGTATCCATTCTGATATAATAAAGTGTGCAAAGTGTTCTCCATGATATTGCAGATTAAACAAACTAGTTTTGGTTATGCATTTGAGTTTTCAGTGTGAGGATTAGTTAAGTAATTTCACTGTTTAACATATCACAACAAAAATACACAGCAACTGAAATTCACCATCACATAACACAACAAATTGTTGAGGCAGTTCACCCCTCCTAGGCTACATCTGCCCGTCCAAGGCTCCCCAATGGCATGTCCTTGCTTTATTAATTTGCCCAAAATGTTTATACAGGTAAAAATATGCCTCAATAGGAAAAACCAGCTGTAAATTCAGATTTATAAGATATAAATAACAATAAATGGCTTTTTTTTCACACTAAACAGTGAAATATAACCCAATATAGTGCCTTCTCCATGATGGCACTAATGGCTCCTTCATCTTCCTCGAAGCAAAATCTATTGTAGATCACCTCTGTTCAACCTAAAACCTGTTCCAAACTGCTCAGAATTCTCAAGAAACCCAAAATTGACTATTTTTGCACCTTGTTTGGTCGAATTATGAGGGAATTATGACTTCTGCAAGAAAAATGCCCAATGTCCCCCAAAAACCGCACTAAAAGTGGAGTAACTGCAGTTAGCTCCGCTAGTTTAGAAATTTTGCTGGATTAGGAAGTCCGCCAGTGGAACCGTTGGATGAACTGCTGGTTAAATTAAATGCTAGGCAGATAGGCATGTGACTGCCTCTGCCTAACCGCCGTGAAGACCGCCTCCCAAACCGCGTGGCATCGACTTGGCATTAACTTTGTAGTGGTCACATTAAATGACAAATGATTAATGGTTGCAGATATGGTTTATTACCATGCCCCTGGTCATCGCGTAAGATCATATGGTGTTGGGGCTAGCTCTGAGGGCTAGTCCCTTTACAATTCTCCGCTGGTTCAAAGGTTAAGCCCACGGTTATCTGCCTGCGGTCACGTCGCGACGGGGATCACCCCCAAACCTTTCTCCACCCACGAGCCAACAACTCATTTACTTCGCCCTAATATTCAACAAAAATTCCTGTAGCATGCCGGTTGGGTCCCTCTGCCCGTGTTGTCGGGTCGGGGGTTCAAACCCCATGGACTACACCATTTTCCAAGTTTTTAAACCCTAGGCCTGGGGCCACATTGCAGCCCCCGGGCAGGCCATGTGGAACCCTATGATAGGCCCTCAAAACATAATAAAAATTAACTTGCCCTTTTATTTTTATTTTTATTTTTTTTTATAAAAAATGGCATAGTCAATTTAGTCAAAAAGTCCTGTTTTGGAGTTCATTAGACGATTTCAAACCTCAGTAACTTTCACATGCGAACTCAATTTTGAGAACCGTTTGCGGTGCCAGAATCGCAGCGACAAGGCCTTTCTAGTCATTTATATTGAAACCATTTTTGAGCACTTTCATTTTTGAGCAATTTTTTTAACTTGGACATGATCTCCTGATCACACCTCCCCATTTGGAAGCTTTTGGACCCCAAAAGCCTTCAATTACCTGTTCAAAAGATGAGGGTACAAACCCCTCACCTTTTCCACCTCCATCCATTTTTCATTACTCGGTTTTCTACCTTTAAGACCAATCCAAAGATAATCGAAACTTCCCCTCTTAGAAGTGCATGTCTTCCTGTTAAGGATAATATCCTCTTTAAGCTCATCCAAATATTTTGGCAAGAAATATTCTATGGATGGTGATGCAGGGGCATTAGACACTAGCCAGCAATGTAGGAGGTTTTGTCCACATGTTGTGGCTAGGAGGGTTCGAAAACATTTGAATTGTAACAGCTAGGTGTCAATACCTCAGTTGACTACTTCATTTAGATTAGTTAGAATTTGTAGAAGTCGAATAGTTAGATTCGATCCATCTGTCATGTTCCAGTTCGTTGAATAATTGTAATTAGGCTTTTGATTTTCTAAACGGTCCTCACCGAGGAACCGAAGAGACACACTGTAATGTATATAAATTGTATCCCTCAGATGTATTGAAAAGGAAGGGAGATTTTGTGCAATAAAATCTATGTGTTAGCAATTGCTTCCAGTTAAATAATTTCAGTGCTCATTGGCTATTGAATTGTCTTGAATTGATATTGTGGGGAAATTTGTTTAACTGTGAGGCGATTGAACCCTGTGTGTATATAATTTCTGAATGGAACTGTCGTACAGTCTCCGCATTCCTCTGTCTATTGTTTCTCAAAATCTATTCGAACGAGCTCTGTGAATTAAATCCCAACTCTAGACGAAGCCTGTGTGTAAAGCCGTGGTCATTGAACTCTGGTTAATGATAGTAGGATTCCCGCTTAATAAAGAGATGAACTGTTTCGCTGTTAATTGGAATTCCTGCCCAAGGCCAGACCTGAGTTAGTGAACACCGGGGATAGCGTAACTCGACTTAACCTTTGGTTGATCACTATTCCAAAATCGGAATTGGATTTGCGAAACCCACCTGCCCATATCGCACCGCTTTTGTGGAGCAAGCAGTATTCTCCAATTGCGAGCGATTCCATAGAGTATTCGATACGTGGTGTTGGGGGAAGTTCCAAAACCACTATCATAGCACGCCATCGCACATTAATGTTCGAACAAGGAGGCCGCGCAATATTTTTGAGCGCCGTAGATCTGGAGGGGAGCCATCGGACGGTGGTCGTATGAGGAGGATGCGTGAAGGTTAACCAAGGTACGGTGCGAGAATTTGATTGGGCCATCGATTATATATGTGGGGCTGGAACCAAATGTCTATTAAAAATTCATTTATTCGAAAAGTATCAGACTATTAATGTAAAGTTAGGAGGTATAATTTAATTTTAAAAGGTTGACGATAATGTTTATTTATCAAATTCCTCAAATTTGATAAATAAAATTCCGAGAAAGAGAAAGAAGACCACGTGGAGGAGGAGAACGGGGTTTCACAGAGAAATGCTGACAGAGCCACGACTACAGTAGATCAACTCTCCTTAGGGGTGACTTTCAGTTTTGTTGCCGTCAGATGGCAACTGAATGTCACTCTCTTGATCAACAATTAAAGGAGGCTCATACAAACGTAAATTTTCCACATTCACAACGGAATACATTTGCATATATGAAGGAAAATCTAGTTGAAAATCATTATTTCCAAATTGTTTAATAATCTTGAATGGACCATAACGAATAGGATTCAGCTTTTTACCTTCTCCTTGCATTCTTTGTTTGCTAATATGCAGCCATACCTCATCACCTTCTTGAAATTTATGATCAACTCTATGTTTGTCATGCCTCTCCTTGTACTTGCCTTGACTCTTTTCAAGATGTTCTTGAACCTGCTGATGTATGAGCTGAATTATTTCAATGAACATGCGAGCTTTTTCAATGTCACTATGCCCATCAATGGAAACATCCTTCTCAAGAATGAAATCTAAAGGTGATTTAGGCAAATGCCCAAAACAAGCTTTAACAGGTGAAGTATTTGTAGAAGAGTGCTTGGCCCGGTTGTAAGCATGCTGAATGTAATGCAAGTGCTCATCCCAAAGCTTGGGATCCTTGCTGCAATAACATATCAAAATATGTACAATGGTTCTGTTCACTACCTCTGTTTGGCCATCTGTTTGAGGATGGAAAGCAGTACTCTTCTTCAACTTGGTGTCCATCATCTTCCATAAATTGGACCAAAAATTCCCAACAAATATGGAATCCCTATCACTAACAATAGAAGTAGGCAAGCCATATTGAAACCATATATGTTGAAAATATAAATCAGTAGTTTTTAAAGCAATTATAGATTTTTTACATGACATAAAAAATACACATCTTGCTAAATCTATCAACTATTACATAAAGATAATCATGCTGCTTTCTAGACAATGGTAGACCTCCAACAAAATCCATAGAAACACTTTCCCATAGTCTAGAAGGTATCGATAATGGCGTATATAAACCAAGCTTCTTATTGCTAGGCTCGCTTGTAGCACATAATGAACAACCTATAATGAAACGTGAAATACTGTCTACCATGCGAGGCCAATAACAATACCTCTGTAAATGTGCCACCGTTTTGATTACCCGAAAATGTCCAGCAATAAGAGAAGAATGAGCTTCTCTCATGACACTTAGTCTCTCTCCCTATGGTATTCATAACTTTCCCATATGAAACAGAAAATTATCATGCAAGTGATAATAATTCTCCATGATAGACATGTGGTACATGCCTATGCTTGGAAGAGGACAATCTTGTTGTAACTGTATTCCATGTTGAATCTCCCTTTTAGGAGCCAAACCTGTCGGCTCCTGAAACATCTCATGATGTGCATCAAATACATCATATAAATCTGATTTTAACTTGGGATCAAAATTTTCAAATGACTCATAATTCACATCAACCTTAGGCTTAACCATAAGAAGTACAAAACTCTTACTAGAATTCACTAGCCTTTTTACCTGTCCAGCATTTACCATCGCTATATTTGTATTCTTGCGATGTGCTCTAACAATAAACTCCTTGCCATATTTAAATAGATGATACTTGTTCTCATGGCGATGGAAGATTGCTTTCCTGTCATATAAGTAAGGACTTCCCAAAACAATTCCTGATATATCAAGCGGAACTACATCAAGTTCAATTGTGTCAATGAAATGTGCAGTAATCGCAAAATGAAATATGCACTTCCTTGAAACCTGTAAGTTTGTATCCTTGCAAATCCAACCAAGTGGATATGGCCTTGGATGTGGAATGGTCTCAAGTTTTAGTTGTTTGACTAAGTCTTCTGAGATAATATTCACTTGTGACCCACTGTCAAACAATGTGTCAATTTTTGTATGTTTTGAGATTACCCTCACATGGAACAATTCAATTCTTTCTTCCTCATTTGGAGCTTGTACATGATAGTTTGAAGCACTAGTACTTGGTTTAGTTTCAATTTATTTCCCCTTCATATTCTTCAAACCCATGGCTATAATTTTGGTTTTGTCACCTGAATCCTCACCTAAGTCTTGTTGTGTAGTTGTATTACCTGCAGTTTTCTTCTTCTCTTTGTCTTTGTTAAATTGAGTTCTCTTTTCAGGATATAATTTCCAACAGTTTTTCTCTTCATGGCCTTCTCTTGAAAAATGTTTTCAAATCACTTTCTCATCCTCCTTTTCAACAGATGCATTCTTTTTTCCTTTTCCTTTTGAGGTTTTATCTTTGTTTTTCCCCTTAAAAGGCTTGTTTCTACCCTCATCAAAAGTATGTTTCCCTCTAGCCTCTAAATGTGTGGCTTGCACACAAACCTTGTCTAGACTAGTAGGATTTAACATAAGGATAGTATGTCTAAGGTAGCTATGTAAACCACCTATATATTTCAGCAAAGTATCTTGACTTTGTAAGTCTACCCCTAATAAGTGTGCTCTTCTCTTAAACTCTTGGGTGTAGTCTTGTACATTTTGTCCCTTAAGTTGTCTGAAATTTTTCCAATTCATGATAGCCTTTTCTAAATGAGCTAATGGATAAAATTATTTCTTAATTGCAGTAATAAAATCAGCCCATGATAAAGTGATCTTACCATGTTTTCTAATCTCCTCCTTGGTTTTGGCTTCTCACCAAACTAGTGCTGCACCTTCCATTCTCAAAGAAGCTAGCTGAATCTTGTTGTCATCATCATGAAGGTTCTGTATCCTCAAGTAAACCTCCAACTGCCTTATCCAATTGTCAAGTTTTTCTTCATTGACTTCACCATTAAACATAGGAAACTCAAACTTAACATCAAGCTTTAAAAATGGACTTTTACCAGTGTCCTTAGGCTTGTGAGATTGATTCACTGAAGTTGAGGATGACGATGTAGAGGAAGAGGATGAAGATGGGGATGGTGGATCACCATTTACTCCATGTTCTTTCTTTGACTTGTCTTCGCTTTTATTTCCTCCTGAAGATCCCTCTCCTTCCTTGTGATTTTTAGACCCTTATCCTTCAAGCCTTTCATTCCTTTCTTGGAAGAGTATCCTCACGATCTCAGTCATGTCTATGAATGCCTTTCTGAACACCCGTTCTTCTTCTTTGGGATCAATGTCTTCAGGAACTTCTCCTTCTCTTGAAGACATGCTTATAGCTTCTTCTGCTTATTTTGGAGGTGAAATAGAAGGTGGAGATAATGGCACTTTGGCCTCCTTGGTTGAGGATTACTTTGAGCTCTAACCAATTGTCCTACTCCTCTCTTGAGCTTAAGCCTAGTAAGCATCAAAACCTTGCAAATAATTAAATAATCCTTTGCACAAGAACAATGCAGAGTAAAACTCTAGCTCTGATACCAACATGATCTGAATGGAAATATTTTTAATGCTATGCAAAGTATCCATTCTGATACAATAAAGTGTGCAAAGTGTTCTCCATGATATTGCAGATTAAACAAAGTAGTTTTGGTTATGTATTTGAGTTTTCAGTGTGATGATTAGTTAAGTAATTTTATTATTTAACATATCACATTAGAAATACACAGCAAGTAAAATTCACCATCACATAACACAACAAATTGTTGAGGCAGTTCACCCCTCCTGGGCTACATCTGTCGGTCCAAGGCTCCCCAATGGCATGTCCTTGCTCTATTAATTTTCTCAAAATGGTTATACAAGTAAAAATATTCCTCAATAGGCAAAAAAAGCTGTACATTCAGCTTCAGAAGATAGAAAATAGCTAGAAATGGCTTTTGTTTCACACTAAACAGTGAAATATAACCTAATATAGTTCCTCCTCCATGATGGCGCCGATGGCTTCTTCATCTTCCTCAAAGAAAAAGCTACTATAGATCACCTCTGTTCGACTTGAAACTTGTTCCAAACTTCTCATAATGCTTAAGAAACCCAAAATTGACTATTTTTTCACCTTGTTTGGTCGAATTATGAGGGAGTTATGACTTCTGCAAGAAAAATTCCCAATGTCCCCCAAAAACCCCACTAAAAGTGGAGTAACTGTAGTTAGCTCCGCCAGTTTAGCAATTCCACCGGATTAGGAAGTATGCCAACGGAACTTCCGAATGAAATTCTGGTTAAATTAAATGCTAGGTAGATAGGCATGTGATTGCCTCCACCTAACCGCCGTGAATACCACCTCCCAATCCGCGCGACATCAACTTGGCATTAACTTTTGAGTGGTCACATTAAATGAAAAGTGGTTAACGGTTGCGGATATGGTTTATTACCGCGCCCCTGGTCATTGCGTAAGATCATATGGTGTCAGGGCTAGCTCTGAGGGTTAGCCCCTTTACAATTCTCCGCCGGTTCAAAGGTTAAGCCCACGGTTATCTGCCTGCGGTCACGTTGCGACAGGGCTAGGCCCCAAACCTTTCTCTGCCTACGAGCTGAAAACTCATTTACTCTACCCGAATCTTCAACAAAAACACCTGTAGCATGTTGGTCGGGTCCCTCTACCCGTGTTATCGGGTCGGGGGTTCAAACCCCATGGACTACACCATTTGCCAAGTTTTTAAAACTTAGGCCTGGGGCCACGTAGGAGCCCCCGGGCAGGCCACATGGCACCCTCTGATAGGCCCTCAAAACATAATAAAAATTAACTTGCCCTTTTATTTTTATTTTTATTTTTTTTATAAAAAATTGCATAGTCAATTTAGTCAAAAAGTCCTATTTTGGAGTTCATTGGACGATTTCAAACCTCGGTAACTTTCGCATATGAACTCAGTTTTGAGAAACGTTCATGGTGCCAGAATCACAACAATGATGCCTTTCCAGTTGTTTAGATTGAAACCATTTATGAGCACTTTCATTTTTGAGCAATTTTCTTAACTTGGACATGATCTCCTAATCACCAATCCTTGAATAAGATATCCTTGTGGAATTTATCTACCCAAGGTAGATCAAATTCCTTCCCTGAGTCTGATGATTTCCATTGAATGTGTTCATTGATTTCCTTCTCAATATTCTCACATTCAAGTTTATGGATAGCTACTTGCTGGATCAATATTTCACTTTAGTCACAATAAGAGCTAGTGATAGGAGCTTGTTGGAAAAATACTTCTTGTTGTTGATTTAATTTAGCATTCACATCCAATGTTTCCTTTGCGAATTTCTCTAAATGTGGTTGGCTTTGTAATATGTTCATTGCTTCTTCTAGTTGTGTTTGCTTCTTAGTGAGTTGTACTTGATGCTACAAATTAAGACTTTCAAAATCCTTTTGGAATTGGGACATCTTTAATTCCATTTTCTCATTGGAGTTAGAATTTTCTTGCTCTAACAGTCTCTCTAATTCATGTATTCTATCTTCTTTATGCTTCAGTAACATTTTAACTTTAGTGGCTTTGTCAACAGTGTTAGTAGCATATGCCCCTGCAAACTATGATAGTTTGGTTAAATGTTCAATACGATCAACTAGAGGATCCTTCCATAAAACATCTACTGATTCATTTGTAAGATCTAAGATTGTTTCATCAATGCTTCTCCTTTTTCTTTTCTTCGCTACAAATTTATGACTTGGGTTGTAAAAGACATCTAGCGAAGGGATTTCCTCAACTTGTAATACTATATGCTCTATAGGATAAGATAGAATGATCTCTCGATCATGAGTTTTAGGAACTTGTTGTAGTGGAGTAACATTTTCCACTAACCTATGAGAATTTTCTAGTGTTTGAAAACTAATAGCTTGGTCAGTATTAATATTTGTTTGAGGAGTTTTTGTTGCCTTAGAAAACTGATCCCATTCACTCTTCAAATCTTTTGGTTGAGACTTTTTTGACTGATCAAGTCTATCTTGAATGTGTTGAACTTCTTGGGAAGATGACTCTGTTCCATTGCTTTCTCCTCTCTCTTGCATCTCAATCTCTTTAATTACTTGATTGATTACCTTTTCTGGGTTCTCCTTTCTGTTTTCTGATTCATTTTCAGAATGATCTGAATTCTGAGATTGATGCTCTGACTGCCCTGACTCATATTCAGACATGTATTTCACTTCATTATCCAAGCTAATACTTGGAGTAGGTCTGTTGACATATTCAATAGTCAATAAATCTAGAGGAATATTTTCCAGTCTCTTGCTTCTGTATGCTTGGAATGTTTCCAAGTCATCTTGATTGAGTTGATTAGATGCAAACTTTAATACATCTGAAAACTTTTCAATACCTCGAAAGAAATCATCAAATCTATCTATCCCTTTCACAAAAGGTTTTACTTTGAGCTCTATGATGTAATTTTTAATCACATCATTGGGGTCATATGGATGCTTTGGCATTAATTCCAAATTAAATAGATTAATATTCAAAATTTCCTTGTAGGCATGACCAATATCAAAAAGTGAAAAAGTACCGCACCGTAAAGGAAAATTAGGCCAAACGACCTTCTTAGCATCTTTAAGTTGTTTAGAAATACCATTTACAACAAGTTGGTAGGAAATTTCTCTTGCAAGTAACTTATCAGGAACATAATATGGTAGGACATGGGGAGAAGCATAACTACCAAATACTCTGACATATGTGAAAATTTCCTTTGCGAACCGTCTGTACTAGCTTCTTTGGAAACCCTAGGGGATTCCTCATTGAATATAATATGGTAAATAGGCAAAATGACTCTATCAATTTTTTTGTAAAAATGCAGATGGAAGTCTAATTCCCAAAGGGCTCTGTGGTAAATGTGGATTGGAGTAGGGTCTTGGGTCATCCATTTCTATCCCATAGCAGGAAAACTAGAAGAAAAGAAAATTGCGTACATGACATAAGAACTCATGCAAAAGGGAGGAATTTCTCTAAATGAAACACTTCTTTTAATCCTATACTCCATTATGTTTCTCACTAAATTATTAGATAAGATATTCCCAATTCAAAATTAAGGAATTGACGATTGCATCAATTAATGGGACCCAATCTACATAAAACCTAGTGGTATCAGGTTTTTCATATAGTCTGGAAAACATACCAACAATATAATAGTAAGGGGAAGGAATTTGTGCTATTGGGTACATATCGAGTTTATCTCATTTAATCTTGCCTTGTTCTTCCTTCCATTCCTTTATGACTTTCATTAGGTCTGGATGTTTTTCTATAAAGCTTTGAAGAAAAGCTTTGTCATAGTTCTGCTGTGGGATGGGTAAGTGGTACATTGTCCTAAAATCTTCTGCCCTGAACGAACCGATATTATCGCCTTTTGAATCTTTGAATTTTCTATATTTTATGTGTTATTGCCTAAATCTACCTCAGGCTGAAGGAAGGCAGAGTTCAGGGTAACATCAAACCACGCTCAGTCTGGTAGCTAGCCCTACCAGAACAGGAGAGGGCTCTCTCCGGGTCAATCTCAACGAAAAGTTATCAATAGGGCTTGAGATGACTGAAATAAAAACTAATTTTAGGCTAGGTATATAAATAAAGGATTTTGAGTTTAATTTTGGGGGGTTTTGTTGGATCAAAGGGAAAGGCAATTTTGGGTGCGGGGATTAGGCCTAGTTTTTGCAGAGTTCTGATTGGGGCGAGGAAGGCAAGAGTTTTGATGATTTTGATTGAGTGGATGGATGGATCAGAATGGTGAGGAGCTTAAGAGGGAAAGAGGGTTTCAAGAGTCCTCCTCAAAGAGATGAAAACATGAAAAACTAAACCAAACTGAAGGCAGAGCAAAGCAAACTATGAATTCTACCTTTATAACTTGTTTGTTTAGTTTAAGAAGAAAGGAGAATGAAATTGGTACACATAAACATCAGTGAACTTAAAAAAACATGGAGAAAAACACCATCAAAACACAGAGCCACAAGGATCCCAAAGAGGGCTGCAAACCCTGGTCTACTCCTTTGCCAAAATTGCAGAATGAATGTACAATGAAGTGCTGAGCAATCCCAAATGTCCAACCCTGAAAATGACTGAGAAAATACATCATATAGACAAGCCTAACCCATTCCCATACCTCTAGGGGTCGAGCTCATCATTCTAGGAGCTGTTTCAACCATATCTAAACTAGGAACTAGAAAATAGGCCATGAAACAACTTGCCTCTATATGCTAGAAAACTGATCCATTCACTCACATTTCACCTTTTGGTGAATGAATCTTCTAGAACAAGTAAAAATGTGCCAAAATTACATCATGATCATGAAATTACATCAAGGTACATCAAAAGTTACATGAAAAAGTGAAACTGGCCAAAAATAGGCGAAATTCTGAGCTGTGGAGTGAAAAATAGGCCAAAATTCTCTATGCGCCGCGCCCAAAATCTCTATGCATAGCACAAGTTTGGCGCTGATTTTGAGGCCCTTCCCGAAGTCAAAATTGAGCTTGTGATAGCTCTTTGGAAAGCCTTGCCTGTCTAATTTCCAACACAAGTGGAATTTATGGATTTGGATGTCATTTGCCCCTCCAAAACTTCAATCTCCCAACACTGCTTCCTGTGGGTGCAAAAAGTGGCAGAAAGGCCATTTTCAAGGTGTTTTTGACCCTTTAGGCAACCCAAAACTTGATGAAATTCTTAGGCCATTCATGATCATGCATAAATTTTCATAAAAAATCCAGAAATACCAATTTTTCCTCCAAAGGATCTCCCAATCGTAAGCGCACGCCAAGTGGCGCTATGCGTCGGGCAAGAAAACCTGTTTTGTGACCAAAAAATTCAAAAATGACAAAATTTTCTCCAAATTCCTTGAAATTTGGACTGAAGGTCCCTCATCAAGTACTATGCTCAGCCAAGGAAGCTTCGGCCAAGATCATGTCTTTTCACGCCTCCTCGATGCCTTCTTAATCTATGTTGTGTGAGGTGAATATGAAGAGTTTGGTGTCTTTGTCTCGATTGCCAAATATGTGCCAAATAAGAAAGGACTGAGGGAAATAAGGTAGTGAAGATAATGTGGTTTAGTCAAGTGAAATTTGAAGTATGAGGACATTCACTTGACTATGTTTGGGAATTTGGTATTTGGGGATTTTATCAAATGATATGGGGAAAGGGAAAATAATGGGAAATAAAATGATTCTATGAATGGGAAATGAATTGGGATATTAGGGAATAGGGGAATAGACTGTTGTAATGAAATAATAGTGAGGAAAGGGAACATGAGGTGGAAAATGAAAAAGGGTTTGGCACCAAAATTAAATTTTAACCCTCAAACTCAAACCCTAAGGAGCAATTTTCCAATCCAAATGATAGGGTTTACTTTGACATTCAACTTCTTGTATATTCCACTTTAAAAACACACCAAACGGCGTCCAATAGCAATTCACAGCCTTACAAACTTACATGGAGTGAGGAATTTGAGTTAGTTTGAAATTTTGATGAAGCAGTGGTGAAAAACTGGCTTGTCGGCCTTGTGCGCCGCGCGCACAACCCAGTGCGCCGCGCTCACAGTGTGCGTCGCGCTCACAGTGTATGCCACGCTCACTGTGTGCACCACGCACGTTGAATTTTACATTGTAAAAAAATTCCATATGCACCGCGCAGGTTATGTGCGCTGCGCCTAACGCCCAGTGCGCCGCGACCAACACTTCACCACAATTTCGGCCTTTCAAACCTTAATTTTTCCCTCCATGATTTTCTTCAGTTTATTTGATGATTTCTTGCGTGTAAATGAATTGTGAAACAATGAAAATATCTTTCATGGCATGGACTTCGATTTTTGATTTAGAAAACCCACTGTTTGAAGACTTTAGCACTTTTACAAGAGAACTCTGTTTTGCTTGTTTCCTTTTGATTTTTGAGCTGATGATGAATCTCTTCTATCTTTTGCAGGGATGGATGGCACGGTGTTTGGAAAAGGTGACCAGGGCTGCGCCTGAAAACTTTACAACTGAAAAACTTTGAAAATTACATTACATTTATTACAAAGGATGAAATCACGATTTTTCTTCAAAACAGAGTTTTGAAGAAAAGTCACGATCAATCATTTTAATGATGAAATTTTACGATGAAAACTTATTTCGAACCTCCCTCATGTGCCTGCTGACACTATTAGACATTCCGAAGACTAAACCCTAGACCTAATGACTGAAATGACTCTTTGTCCACCAAAAGACCAAACATTAACTGTCATTGACTAGAAATGATTTTGAAGGACTTTGATGAACAAACCTAAGCCAACAGGTACAAGACACGAGGGACATGAGCGACAAGACCCTTCCGTCAGAAGACCGATGCTCCTAATGGAATGCAGATGATCGAACTAAATGAGACACCTAAAAATGAAATGCAACAAAAGAGATTTTGATCTCTGACAGAGGGATGAAAAGACCGACTCTAACACTATGTTCAAGTGTCAATTACCCACTTAACCATATCTGTATAGGGGAGAATCTTTGGCCTTGTTGCTACTTTATGGATGAATGAACATGTAACGTTGAAATAGGTTGGGTCTGAAGAAACAGATGCGCGTGCTGTAGCTACTATGACTATTACCCTTGGATTTTCATCTTCGAAAAACTTATACATTGCCTCCCACAAAGAACTTATGCGTTCCTTGTTGCAGGTGGTGTCTGAGAATAGGGGAGACATATATGAGTCTTTGGTAGATGATGCTTGGGAAATTTATTTTCCTTTCTTACACATTTCTATTTTCCTTGCTCCGTTAAGTGGTTTCCTAATTTCAAGCGAACAGAGAAAACATTAAAAATATAGAGAACAGAGAGGCATACATAATTAAAAAAAATCCTAAGTTCAATCACTTCAAAACATGCTCGAAGTAGATATGAATCTATCAAAACCTTACTTCTTTTAAATGTTGTTAATCACCAATAATATTTTTAAATCAAATCTCTTAAACCTTCATGTGAAATGTCTATCGATCAATTTAAGACGTTGGGTTTCATATTCAGTTTGATTTGACATGAGTCATTTCACATGCTTGAGCAATTAACTAACAGTTCATCGCATATCACAACTTATAACTATTTCCATTTGTGATGTTACCCATAAATCTTGCGAAACACAATTTGCGCAAATCACACATCGCAATTTTTATGTAGTAATGAGTTTTCTTTTAGTTATGTCTTGCACAATGCAAAATGCGTATTAAGAAATCAAGCCGGTGTCCTTTATCTGACCTTGGAGTTTTATGTTTATTTCTTTATTGGCTCGTCGGGTCTATGTTATCGCAATTCTTACCAAATTTATTTAAGAGTTTGATCATTTAACAAGGCGCGGTGCGATTTTGGTTTATAACGGTGATTAGCGCGTTTGCAATAAGATTTTAATATGAATTTGGATAGCCTTTAGTGCATATCGCAGCCCACATGGCTTAATGGATTTTAAGTTATTTAAGCTTGTAAGCTATGTGAATTGCGATGCGCACTAAGGAATGAAAGCGAAAAATAAAAATAAACTTTATTTCCTAATTTTTTTTGACTTAAGCTAAAAAGTAAATAAAATAAATTTCCTAATTATTTTTAAAGGGTCCCCATTTAGTAAAAATAAATGGGAGTTGTTGTATAGCACAACAAGTTCCAATGGGTCTTTTAGATTAAATTCTCCATGAGAACTTTTAGTTTTGGTGAAGGCACACAAAGATAGGTTGGTAGACTCTCTACCAACTACCTACACTCAAATGTAAATATCAGCTTGAATATCATGATGCGGCGGTTTTAAATCACATCTAATATCACAGAATTCATGAGCTCTCACAATTCATGGTATATTTATTTTGTGAATTCCCTATAATGTTGGAAGATCACCTATGGACGACATATGACTTGCCTCCTCACTTTTATGAAAACTTAATCTCACATGCATGTGGCAGATGCCCTCATAATAGTATAGTTTACACAATCGACAATGTTATATATGTGTTGACAGTGTTAGTGGGGCTACGTCATGTCTAATAGACTGTAATGGACTTTATAACCATATGCTCATTCCATCCATGACTATTTCATTCACGAATATGCCAAAATATTATTGTGTTGACATTTTAAATAATAAACTTTGATAGAAATTCATAACTCCTTGTAACACTCTATTCTCACATAGAAACATAACCTTATCAAATGTAGTGTAAACACTCCTTATTTCTCCAAGGGACCCCACCTACTAAGGTTTAAATTTTTTGTTATTTTACCAGTATTATTTTTATCCCTTTTTATAGGAGTAACGATGAAGTGAAATGGTTTGCACAAATTTTAAGAAAGTGTCTCAACAATTTCCATGATTGATGTAATAGCAGCAACATCCTATTGATGCAATGTATTATACACTCATGTGTGGTGGAACAAGTGATTCATGAATTAAAAGGATGCTTCCTAACAAATATTGTCACAATGTTTTAGGCTATGTTGTAGATATTTTTAGTTTGAACATGCCTCTATTGAAAAATGAGTGCTAAATTGGTGTTCGTTAAGTAGGTATGCACTTCAACTTGTTGCAATAATTATATTGTTGGGTAAATTTTTGCCTTTGTTTGATGATATGAGAGTGCCCTATGAGAGTTGATTTAGTGGTTCAATCTCTATAATTATGTTGCATGTTCTTTTAAGTACACGTACAATGATTTTCCAATTTCACTAATATATAATTTTCCATAGGAACATGGGATTGTATAGACATTATTCAATTACCTAAGATATAATGATTCCTTCATTGAATCTACCAATATTTTAATGGTTTTTGTGGGAGCAAAGGCCATCATGTTTTTTTTTTCATTTTTTTTTACTGAATGAGAATTTTGTATTAAAAACAGTTCTATGTTTGGAGCACAACATTACATCAAAATATGGAAGGAATTAAATGGCAGGATGAAACTAAAATTAAATCTTACCAGATGCCAATACTCTAAAAAGGCATAATACTTCTAAATAATACCTATTATATATATAGGTGTACACTTTCCAAAAAACACTTAGAATTTTACAAATTCTAACAATTGCACTCATTTAAGGGGAAGGGGAAGCATTAGGGGATATGGCATATTGAATCTTTCCCATTGATCTATAACATTCCTATTTCCAAACTAGCCCCTTTGTTGGCCATTTTTTTTGCTTCATGATTATTTTCTAGGAGAAGATGAAACAAGTTACAAGGTTGGAATGTAGGAAGAATACATTTGTATATTTTTAGAGATAATTTTCAATTTACTATATTTTAGAAGAGATACAACCACCATATGATGAAGGATGATTATGGATTTTTAGAGAGTTATTAGATCATTTAGATTATGAGCATGAGCTAGAGATAAGCCCTGGAGAAGTGCATATGATTCTTCTTTATATTTTGATCCAAGTCCCAATATCCAAGCATAATATGCTTTTATATGTTCCTCGGGGAAAAATTAATGTTCCCCCTTCCACATACAACTACCATCCTTCACTATCATTTTTGGAATTGTAACTAGGCTTGGCCTTCATAATTGTCATTGTATCATTAGGTATTTTATGTAAAAACAAAAGAAGAAAAAAATAATATTTTCTAGCATGTTCTTCATGGTTTATTGGTAAAAAGAAAAATGTAAAAGGGCATGTTCGTCATGACCCATATAAAATAAGAAAATTTTAATTTTTGAGAAATATCATTTGCTAAGTTAGCCCTCCAGAAGACAAATCATCCTGCCTAAAGGACATGTCGCTTCACATGAACAAATGACTATATATTCTCACCTAGTCTCCATCATTTGGCAAGCTATTCAAAACTCATCTATTCAAATGTATGAGGAAAATATTTTTATGGTATATGAACTTACCGAGGTACCATTATTTCTGAATAATGTGAGTTATATGAAGACACTTATATGAAGACTGGTATCTCTATGAAATGCAAGCTAAAGGAGGATTGTTATCACTGTGAAATACAAGCTACATGAAGGACCATCATATTTGAATAAAGGGAGATATCTAAGGCATTATATATTAGTGGGATGTGGAATCTAAGGATAGTAATGTGTCAAACTTATTGAAGACATCGTGGACAAAATATGGTAGAGTTTGGGATGTTGATGGAGGGATGACTTGGCTTTTGGATTACTAGTTAGTTTGACTTGGATTCTCTCGTTGATGAAGAATATATAAGGAAAGGATAGATGGGTTTCCCCTTGTGGGTTTTTCCTTGGCTCTGGCCTAATTTCTGGTGTTCCTTGTCTTTTTGTGTATGTATTTGTATAATTACTTTATGACCTAATGAATGAAGAAAATAATAAATGGAAAAGCAATTATAAGTCATCACAAGTAATTATCATGATTATAAATTCTATCTTGCAAACAAATTTCAACATGGTTGCAGAGCTAGTTTAAAGAATCTATCTCATATTTGTTCTGTGAAAAAGTTTAGAGGTTGCCTAGTGAAGAAATAAATCCTCTTTGTGATCTAAATAATGATGACCCTAGCACAATGTAATAAGATCTAATATACTTGTGAATACCTCTGCAACTGGTCCACACATATGTAAAAACGTTGTCAATCCGAATCCATGTGGGTTAGTAATATGATCATGCCTCCCTCATTTAAATTTCATATGAGAAGTACAAAAGGAAAACACGAGTCTTTTATGACCTCACTCAAAAAAGAAGAGAAGGTTGAAGTATAGTCGAGTCTCTGTGATGTCTTCCTGATGTATCCAAGTTTATTGTGGTAACATTCATATGTAGTTTGTGAATTTCCATCTAAAGCTCGAAGTCTATTCTAAAGTGAAAATTCTGAGTCTCAAAGTAGGTACGAATTTTGTGATAATAATTCACAAATCAAAATTGAGATATGACCCATCTTTATGGAATAATAAAAATTATTCTATGGTGAGTCCAAATATCCTTTCATAATAATGACAACTGGATCTAGATGTGTATCTATTTGAATATGAAGTTGCTCTAGTATCTAAATCATAGATTAAAGTATGTAGCATATAAGTCTCTTCTATGATATTTATCCTAAATTTTCCGAGGGAATTATTGTCACCCTAATTTCTCTATGGTATGAATAGTACTATAATACAAGATCCTGTAGTTCAATTTTTGGTGATTTAAAAATCTATAACTATGATATGTCAGGAAGTGTGAGGTCCAAATTTTTGTGGAACTATGTGAATCATGAAACTGATATATATATATTTGTGAAGCAAATACTGTGAGCCACATCACAAGGTATATAAACTCAATGAAGTGTGACATAAAACTTAAGTGAAGAATGAACTAGAAATCTACACTGAAATCCAATAATTTATTTATTCTCCTCCAAGAACACATCATCTTAAGGATCTAAGGCTCTTTTTATCTATAATCTATGTAAGTTTGAGCTTCATGTGGCACTTGTTTTCCCTTGAAATTTTATGGATAAGAGGATGAAAGCTTGAAACACTATAGAAATATAAAGTATGTGGAATACAATCTATACTTAGCCTCATCTTTGTGGTGAGAAATCAAGCTGTAGGGGTCTCCAAAAGAAGAATATAATCACTGTGATAATAATTATGATGAAATAAAAGGTAGTTATATGCTTTAATTTTTTGCATCCTACACCTACATTGAAGGCTGTCCTTGGTCCTAGTACTACAAATAAAAGTTTCTCTATTTCTATATCAATTAGAATCAAGGTCTAATAAGTAGATCAAATATAAAATCACAATGTGAAAAGTCAAGGATATTGGAGTAAACTAAAAGGACTAATGCTAAAGTCTCTTGAATATTGAGATCTACCATGACGAAATTTAATGGTTACTTGGCTTGATGCATTGTTTATTAAATCATTGACGTAAATCTATGGCCTTGGAATTTGGGCACTTTCGGTTTGAGAGTCTAGGGTTTACAAAACCTTATCAATATGAGAATATGCTAAAGAGCAAAAAATATTTTATCAAGCTATAATCGGTGTGTTGACCCTAGAAAGGGTTTGAACAAGAAAGGTTTAGGGTTTGTGCCCTAGGATTGATTGCTTCTATTGAAAGAAGTAAAAATCCTAGCCTATGCATGATGACGTGGATGAATTTGTCTTATAATTTGGATAACATATGGAGCTAAAAAATTTGTAGGTGAATGAAAGGAGTCCATAAATTAAGAAGGAGCTAACTCTTCTCAAAATATAAGAATTTTATAACTTTTCTCTTTGATTAAAATTATTGTTATTGTCATTAATTTTTTATTAGTCCCTTATCTATGTATCCTTCGTCTGTTTATAACCATTCTTTCATATCCTCCTAGTGAGTATTGTAGGTTAATTTCTAGAACTACTTAGACATTAGCAGTAGATGGAAGAACTAGTAAAATGAAGCAAAGCATGAGGTTGTTACTGAATATAAGAGAAGCATACAATTTGAAGGATGCATTCTTTAAGAAAGTATAAACTTAAGAATCTAGCATGAAAGAAATATTTTCCTAGTAAAAATAAGAAGTTCTTGATGATACATCTTCATCAGTTGAAAGTATTACTCCATATTTTTGAAGGATATCATACTCTAGGATTGATTTAAGTAGAAAATTGTATTACCTTCAGAGTGAGAAAAAAGTAGAACTTGACACAAAGGATCTTAGATTGATACACTAATACTCATTAGAGAAATTTTGAGGTAAAACATGGACCTAAAAAAAATGTACAATCAAAATCAACTTTATAAGAACTGATAGGATTCGAGATGATGATGTTAACCATGGGGGATGATTTACCATTTTTGGAGTAAAAAAGTAAAAAGATTGAAAAAAAACTACTTTTTCAACTTATTTCCCTACCATTTTACTCACATTTTAAGAAGGAGCACTCATTGGAGGTAAAATTTAATTCCTCATCCAAGGAGTACCCATGTTTCATATTTTAAATAGACCCTACTACACGAAAAATGAGAAATACATGAAAACACGATTACAATCACATTTTTTCATGTATTTCTCATTTTTTTGTAGCAGGTTCCATCAAAAGTATGCAACATGGGTACTCCTTGGATGAAGAATTAAACTACACATCCAATGAGTTCTCCCACTTGAAATTTGAGTAAAACCACAAGGATAATGGTGGATTGAATAAGCATAGTACATGAATATAGATAGGGATAATGGTGGATTGAATAAGTGTCAGGGACTAATATTCTTTGGATCTGTATTGTGAACAAGAATAATAGCCATAAGTCAAGTACATTGATATAATATAAGAATAGTCAAAAGGATCGATATTTCCTTATGTCAAATATTCTGGCAATGGATTAGGAAATGGTCCTAGGAGGAAATACTTTGGTGAACCTAGGTGAAGTATGTGCATCAAAGAGGTGGTGTGGTTCCCTAGTAAATTCCTCCTATCATTATGTTATGATATAGTGGAGAGATGGAGCTTACTTGTCAACCCCTTGGTATTTTTCCAATGCTGGTTATGATGATGCTATCATCATTGATTCTTATCAATCCAAATCCTTTCTTATAGAAGTTTTCAACTTGAGAATATATCAATAAGTCATTATGAATACCTCCCTAGTTAAGATGGATTGTTTTTATTGTGACTAGGTTTGGTCTTCATAATTGTCATTGTATCAATATGTGTTTGATGTAAAAAGAAAATAAGAAAAAAATGTTATTTTCTAGCATGTTCTTCATGTTTTATTGGTCAAAAGAAAAATGTAAAATGGTGTGTTCTTTGTGACCCTTGTAAAAGAAGAAAATTTGAATTTTTGAGAAACATCATTTGCCAAGTCAGCCTTCTAGAAGACTAGTCAGCCTTCCCAAAGGACATGTTCATTCACATGAATGGAAAACTATATATTGGAACCTATTCTCCACCATTTGGAAAGCTATTTGGTACTCATATATTCATATGTCTGAGGTAGATATTTTTGTGGTATATGAACTTACTGAGTCACCACTATTTCTGAATAATGTGAGCTATAAGAAGACAATTATCTCTAAATAATGCAAGCAATAGGAGGACTGGTATCCCTGTGAAATGCGAACTAAAGGAGGACTTTTATCTTTGTGAAATACAAGCTACACAAAGTACCGTTATATTTGAAGAAATTGATCTATCTAAGGCATTCTATCTCTATGGTACATGGAATCTATGGACAAGGATGTGGAAAACTTATTGAATATGGACAGAAATATGGTTGAGTTTGTGATATTGATGGAGGGCTGACTTGACACTTGGATTATTGGTTAGTTTGACTCAAATTTCTCTTGTTGATGAAGAATATATAAGGAAAGGATTGATGGGTTTTGCCCTTGTGGGGTTATACTCGGCCTCTGGCCTAATTTCTAGTGCTACTTGTCTTTTTGTGCAATGTCTTTGTAGAATTTATTGGTGACCTAATGAATGAAGTAAATAATAAATGGAAAAACATATATAAACAATCACAAGTAATTATCATGATTATAAATTCTACCTTGCAAACGAATTTCAACAATCATGATGTTCCTACTTCTTATTCTTTATCTAGTTTGATTTATGTTACCTTTGATATATGGAAATGTGAGCTTTGGTATATATGCCCTCTAATGTAAATGTCCTATGCTAATTTTTATTTTATTTTATGGATTCCCTTTTCAATATAATAATAATTGTCATCAGTCATTCAAAATCCACACTATCATTATCCTAGTTCATGTTGGATTCAACATTATACCGACAGGGGGGTGAAACAATACAAATTTTTTTTACACTATATAAAATATTCAATCAAAATATACTATGCTAGTCACATGAGAGAATTGAAAAAATTATTTATGTGGATACCCATCCTAGATAAAACCATAATTTTTTTATTAATTATTCGATTTAAGTAAGAACCAACCTAATTTTACAGTATTTGTTTGCACCAACCTACAAGAGACACCAATCTCCTCAGATTTGCAAGCACTGAGTTGCAGGAGACACCCATCCCCTTATATTTGCAAGAAACAACTTGTTGGAGATTCCAATCCCATTTGGATCTACTAATCCAATCTCATTTTCCTACCAATAATTTTTTCATACTAGATCCAAAATAATTCTCATTAATTCTTACACATTCATATTGAGTTTTGATTTTATTCCCTTTTCTTTTCTCTAACAATGATCTCCACTTTCTTGGTTACTTGGTAGTCATATGGCACACTAGACAGCTCTACACTCTGGTATTGACACCCCTTATTGGCCTATATCCCACATTTATATATTTCTCCCACACCCATTCTATTAATGCATATGATTACCTTATGCATGTGCACTCTCTTATATCTTACCTGAGCTTTATTATCTCACTGTGCTTTAAGATCACACATATGCACTATCAATTTGGTTATCTAACAACACATTCTTATTAATATGTGGTTCTAACAACACATTCTTATTAATATGTGGCATGAAAGTCTTTAATTTTCTTTTAATATTCCGTAGTTCCTTTTCCTACTTGAGTGATTTATTTTCATTTTAGCTCCCTTCCACATGACCAAGTGTTGGGATTGTTGATTGAACTCATTATTACATTTAATCTAGTGTTTAAGTCAATTATTGAGCTCACTCTTTGAGATTACTAGATACACGTATACCCATATTTTCATCCTAACACCTTCATCTCCAAGTTATAAACAATTAATAAATGATGACCATGTGCTGGAACCATGGTCTTAAGTCACCATTTTGGTGAATTTGGAGTCTATGAAAATTTTCAATGAGGGCGCTTTGTTAAATATATGTATTTCAAAATGCATGGATTTATTTTCAGTACTCCTTTGGCTCAAAGTGCTCACCATTAACCCCCTGTGACACTGTGTTGTAATAATAGTTTTAATCAATCAACTCTGATGAAACTAGAATTTGGGTCCTTATTGATGAGGTTGCTTTGTTAACATCTAGATTAATGGATTCATAAACACCTATATATGGATTTTCATTACCTTTCAGGTCCAAGCCCTTAACTCTCAAACACTCACGAGTGTGTGTTATGACCTTATCCTTTGGTGGAACGAATACAATTGGAATCATGACCTTACTATGCTGACCTAATACCAGTATGATCCATGAACCTAGTAGATATAATTGCATTTTATGGTATTTTTTCTTCCTGGCAGCAACTTATGGCAGCTTATCCGTTATAGTAGACCATTATGTACAAGATCTCTTCAACAAGAATTCAGTTTGATGCCTTGACACCACATCGACTAATAAGATTTCCATACTTGATTTACTAGATCTATTAAATCTAGTGAATTTCTCGTTACAACTAGAATTTTCATACTAGATATCTCTATTTCCAGTTCATTTCAACATCCTGATACTCTGGAAAATCAATATAGGACCCCACATAAGATACGTCACCTGCCAATTCATGTGCCATATCATATTCTTTGAAAAATCAGAGCCTACCACATGTACAGGTTCTAAAAAGTACCTACCACATATCACCTACCAGTTGTCTAATCAGTCAACCAAAAATTCCGTTTCTTCCTACTGCATGTCACTCACTATTGTTTCCACATCAACAGATCTTCCACCTTCCATCCACATGAAAGTGCCACTTCATACAATTGCCATGTCATACTGATTCCATGTCATATTGAATTAGTGTTTTCTTTATTACGTCTAATGCTTCGTGCTATGGTACCCTAGTATACTTAAGCCTTTCCTAAAATAGTATAATAGAAACTTAATTAAGGTTTAATTGTCATTAATGATGGATTAGTTGTTGTGATTAAGGTCGGGATTTTTTTTGGAAAAAATGTTAAAGTCTAGTTATAAGTTTTGGCCCAGTATGCTATTGTGCACTCTGCATGGGCTTATATACTGGAACCACATACTGCTTAGGATGTATACCAAAACCATCTTGGAAAATACCAAAATTCAATCAGTGCACCAAATTCCAAGCATAACATGATAACACCAAGTTATCTAATGAGGATTGTGAAAATTTGTGATCAACTTATAATAGTGGGATAAAATATGGAGGACTCAGAACTAGTAAATGCGACATTGAATAAGTTCTTGAATGCATGAGATTTTTTCATCAGAGTAGTTTGTTCTCAAGATAAACTAGCCAATTTTGATAGGCTAAAGGATGAATGCATACTGGAGTAAATCAAGTTACAATTGAAGGGAAATGTCAATGGATAGGAAGATGATAAGAAAATTGTTCTAATGGAAAAGGTAAAAGAAAATAGATCAAGTAGGAGTGAAGAGCTACCCTCACAACCAAAGAATAAAAAGGACTTGACCAAGGTCAAGTGTTTCTCATGTCATAAGATAGGACACTATGCTCCACACTATATAGAGGAAGAAAGGAGGAAAATTAATGCAACTAAGTGTAGTTGCATCAATAAAAGATCAGGAGGAGTTTTAAAAGAAGTTTGAAATAGAGTTCTCACTTGTTTCCTACATTTCCTTGAGCACCATACTAGTTGGTGCATGGATACTAGATAATGGATCCATAATACATATGACAAGGGCATGGTAACAAGTCAAAAACTTGACTAAGTGGGCATAAAAAATATTGGATGTGGAGTTTGGTGATGATGCTGCAAATGTGTTGGGTGCTAAAAGGTGTCTTTAAGAACGCCTAATTGCCTCACATTAATTATCAACCAGGGTAAGTCCTTTTATTTCAAGTGTGTACACAGTATGTGCAAGATTATTCATACAAGGAGTAATGCTAAAGCCAATCATTGAATATAGATGCAATCATAAATCTGAAGCTTAAAGAAAAGGATTCATCTATGCATTATAATCAATAACTTTGATTCATTCTTTAATTCAAATGATTCAATCAACCGAGAGCACAAAAACAGTAACCGAGCTCTTTCAGTTGGATCTAAACAATCGAACAAAAGGAAAGTAAATGGAAATAATAGGCTATGCTTTAAATAATCAAAATTAATTCATTTAACAAACAACTTCAATAAACTAGAAATGCGCATGCAGAGGAATAAATACAAAGATCTAAATTATCAAAGGAAATTCAATGTAAAGCAAAAAAGCATAGTATACTTGCAGCAAAGGGAAAGGTGTAGCACAAAGAACAACATCGAGATTCACCAAAGATCAAGCCCTTAGCTGCCAGCGAACACTGCTTAGTTACTCCAGAATAATCGAACGGACATCAACACAACTATGTATTAATCATCAGAATCATTACAATACAAATCTGGTCTTTCAGAATTATGTTCTGTTCATTACAAATGATGCGTAAATGAAAGATACATAATATAGTATGTAATATAGTCTGATTTACATTCTCCACTCTTCTATATCCTCGTATCCCCTCTCAGCGTCTTCATATTTTTCTCATTCTTTTATAGCTAAAAGAGAGAGGCTAATGCGATCCCTCAAGATCAGGGTATCTTGAGGGATTCACAACAAATTACTATCTTCATACAGTTGGTCGTTCTCATAGATTCGGTTTCTGATTTGACTGTCGCTATCGTGCCTTATTTCCTTTTGATTAGATCCTGTTGTTCCTTTTTCAGAACAACTATGATTTTATCTGTTATTTTCATCATAAAAATAATGGAAATTAGTTTGAATGGTTAAACCATATCAGGACTATTTCACTCATTCTTTATCAAGATCCATTCATGATATTATTATATTATGACACAAAAATGGATGAAGAAGAGGAAAAAGGATGATAATTAAGAGTAAATACATACCCATTTCCAGGCTCAACATACTCCCCTTCTTACCTTTTTTCATGTCCTCATGAAAAATAAATAATTTTGATGCAAAGAAGTTAAAGAGTAGGCTGGAGAAGGTCTATCTGTAAGAGGCCTGAGACCATGATGTCGTGCCAAGTGTGAAAAGACTGCCGCTTCTTGTCCTTCTGGTAACTCATAGTGAGGATGATATCCTTCAGGAGGATACCAAATAATAGGGCATCTATAGAGACATCTTACCCAATAAGGTCCTCCTCTTAAGATAAAGTTGCCATATGGGATTAATCGTCTTGCAGCAGCGTTGAAATTTCCATCATTAAATGGTTCTCTATCTTTAACACTGTTGCTTGAAACCATCCATCTCATTTTGGATGCAACTAAGGATCTTTCTTGAATGGAGAGGAAATATGTTGTTCCTTCCAGCACAAGTTCCTTATGTATGGGCCCTAAACTCTTGGTCACACCCTCTTGTGTCATCAGTGCTTTATGCTTAGAAAATACTTGTAGAGGGTGGGTAGGTTCACTTCTTAGCCAAAGATCCAGGCTGTGTTCCTGTCTTTGGAAAAAATTATAAGCTTTCAACCACTTGAGTTGGTTGACTGCAAAAGAAATAAAAGCCTATAATTGAACATCTCCAATAAAAGGGCTAGGATTCACATCCACTTCTTTATCTAATATGAGATTGTGTAAATAAAATTCACAAAGAAGCCTTTGGACCTTTACTCCATGCATCTTGCAGCAATTTATAAAATCTTCCATTGTCTTTAGCTCAATTGGCTTGCCGACTCTAACAGCATTGACTTTTAACAATAAATATCGTTCTAATAAAAACAAGGCATAGTTTGTAGCAGGAGATTGACAAGCCATGATATCTAAATATAATGAACAAATGGTGTTCAATTGATTCCTAACTTTGTTCAGCTGAGTTTTCATTCTATTCATTTTTTCTTCTTCCTGTCTAGCCTTATCAAAAGCATCATTCTCTGCTAGAGCTAATCCTCTCAATTTTTTTTGTAGTTCTTGGTATTTTTGCAGGGATACTGTCTGTTGATGATGTTGTTCTAGAGCAAGCTAGGCTTGCATTAATTCTTCCTGAAGCTTTAAGACAATAGGGTCCTGATTTAACGATGAATCCTCAGATTTATTCTCTGTTTGGGTGCCAATACTATGAAAGAGTACCTTTACAGTTTGTATTTGTTTATTATGGGAGGACCAACCCTCCGTTTGAACAACTAAATTTACCACATTCTCATGCAAATCAATCTGGGTCGCAATTTCTCTAGTGGAGACGATTTCTATTTGAACCCCCACTGATTCACATTTTAGTGTTTGTGTTGTTACAGGAGTCACCTCAGGAGTGGTGCTCTGTGTTTTCCATTTCTTTATTTTCCGTCGTAACCTTTTAACTGTCTTTTGGAGGTTCTGTTACTGTTGTTGCAACTTCTTAAGTTTTTCCCTGGCCCCTAGGTTCTTTCGAGGGGCGTCTGTACACTTAACATGTTTATCAACTATTTCTAAGGCTGCTTGTTGGCCCTCAAGGCTGTGCTCTAAAGGAACTGTATTACCTGACTGATTTTCAGATTCATGACCAATATTTATATCTACAAACTTCTGTGGGTCCTCCTGGCTTAACAAAATTGTATCACCAGACTGGTTATCAGATTCCTGTACAATCTCTGTATCTGAAGCCTCTTGTGATGGAGGAGTTTCTATGTGCTTGGAATTATATATTGCTTGTGTTGCCAATGTGATAGGGTCAAACGGTCTTCCAGGTTGCATGTATACATTGAGATTCGCTAGGACCTCGGCTATTCCTGCCTCAAAATCTGATCTAGTTTCAACTTCCAATTCATAATCTTGTTCTTGTCCTTGTTCTTGTTCTTTGGGCTTTGATTCTGGCTCAACCTCTTCCTCGGGCTCTTCTTATTGTTCTTGTTCTGACTTGGCTTCTTCTTCTGGCTCTTCCTCTGAACCTGGTGTCTCTTGTTCAAACTCAAAATCCCCTACCCTAACTAGGCTGGATGTTTGCGCAGGTTGATTGCTTTCATATCATAAATTTATAGTCATTCTCTGGGCTAATTCGATTCTCATAGACCTCCTACGTTTGTGAGGTTCGACCTTTGGATGGGCAATCCTTTTTCTTTTTGAGACAGGGTTTTGCTGACTTGCTTTCACAATTACGGGCTATTGAATTACATGGTTCTGTATGCTTTCTAGGGCCGTAATGAGACCATCCCAAGTCAAGTCATATTGGACTAAGATATGACTAATAATCATTCTAATCAGTATGTGGTGACTTACCACCGTTTCAGGGTGCCCAACCCGTCTTATTCTAGTAGAAGTGTCATGCAATAAAGAATTTAAAAGGGATGGAAAATTAACAGTAATTTTTTGCTTTAAAACATCTAGGAGTTTGAGTTGTCGCAGCCTTACCACATCACGACATCCATCACAAGTAATGTATTTCTGGATGATACTTTCTAATTCCCTCCATGGTTCTGCGAGAGAAGATGGTTGAATGCCTTTTCCCTTTCTGACCAGTTGTTCGCCTTCGTCTTTGAAGGTTTTCATCGCGTTGTGTATCGATACATGTTTTTGTGCCCATGTGGTGCCTTCTGCCGGCAACCTAGTTACTTTAGCTATTACAGTGTCTGTAACTGTAATCTTTCTGACTTTTACCATGGATTCCCTATTCTGCAAATTTTGTAGAAAATCAATAGCAATTTCTTCATTTGGGGGCTGAAACCTTGTAAGATAGGATATCCATCCTGCTCGAATCAGAATTTCTCTTGCTCTATCGGAGACTTCTAATACTAACGGTTCCCGACACACTGTATTACCACCCATAGTGTTCGAATTCTTCTTATTTTTGCAATAGATGTATGTAATGGAAAGATTCAACAATGCTGAAAATCATGGCAATAATAAAAAGCACAGTAATATTGGAAAGAACAACAAATTTGAAAAACACAACAGTTTTGAAAAGCACAACAGCACAATGATACATAGAATGATAGAACAACAAGTTTGTTGAAAAAACGAAGTATAGCTGATGTTTTTATATTTTCACATGCTTCATAATCATGGGATATCGTGTTAGTTAATGAAATAGTGACAACATACGCATAATGGAAGTCCTCTCCCCCTCATTAATGAGATGTTGCCTTCAACCGACTAGACATGAAATGGATATTTCGGCAGTAGGATAAAGAGTACAGACATAAATGGGTCAGAGTACGTAGATGAATGACGAGACAATATGGATAGAATGAAAGCATGGGTATAATGATAATGAATGATAAGAGACAAGAAGTTTTATTTGATGATAAGTTAAGTGATAGGAAAGGAAACAACAATATGTAAAAAAAGGCTTTTGCTAATGATATTCTAATTGTGTATGATATGATTGAGAAAAAACATAAACGCATGAATAAAGGTTCAGAGTAGGGAAGTATTTAGAGGAAATAATCTCTCGAAAAAAGATAAATGGGAAGAGGGTATTATAAGAGTTATTGATTGTGGAAATGGAACTTCAATACCATAAGCAGAGCTTCTGCTGCCAACAGGCATCCATAGCCTCGACAGAGTTGCTTTTTAACCCAAGTGAGCCAAGATCCTCAATTTATAAGTGAAAAAAATTTATTGATGTTCTTACAGAAGAGACCAGTGTGCTGGCATGGTAACCAGATAACCACACTGCCATTCAATGGGAAGTAGCAAAAGTGAGCAGGCCAGATCGTGATGAGACCTCCTGTTCCAACGATATTTTAGCCATCCAATGGACCATAACCCTGGTGTGATGGCCATAGTGGGTATGCCACATTGCTACATCCTTATGAACATGGTATGCTGGCTCTTAATGAGACCCCCTATCCTATATCTGTAGGCTAGTTATCATTACATATTTTTATGATAAATAGAGGGAGGCTCAGTACTCCTTAAGAGTAGGGATAGTGTAAGAAGTTGAAACATATCAATAATAAGAAAAATTATACCCATAATCCCATTGGTAATAGACAGATAGAATTATAACCAGGAAAAGTAGAACCAACATGGTAAAGATGATCAATCAATATCATATACAGTAGAAATCAGTACAGTAAAGTAAAATATAAATAATTGTGTCCCTTTCAATTGTTTTTGGCCTATCATCAAGAAGCTAGCTTGGTCAAAGATCATAATGTTAAAAATAGTCACCTGCTTTAATAAAATCCATAAGTCTTTGTCCGCATGAAGGTACTGTACTACAGGCCATAAAAGGAATCAAAGAAATGAAGCTGAAAAAAATGAACTAGAAGTATTTAGGAAAAATATAACAAGGGTGCTGTTCAAAACACACAAAAAAAAATGCAGGAAAAAAAAAGAACAAAAAAGAGTGTTGTTCCAAAGATGGAACAACAAAATAAAAAAATGCTATTTCAAAAAGGGAACAACAAAACCAAAAAGGGTTGTTCCGAAAAAGGAACAACAAAACCAAAAAGTGATGTTTCGAAAAGGGAACAACAAAATAAAAAAGTGTTGTTTCGAAAAGGGAACAACAAAACCAAAAAGTGATGTTTCGAAAAGGGAACAAAAAAATAAAAAATTGATGTTCCAAAAAGGGAACAACAAAATAAAAAAGTGTTGTTCTGAAAAGGGAACATCAAAATAAAAAAGTGATGTTCGGAAAAGGGAACAACAAAATCAAAAAGTGTTGTTCCAAAAAGGGAACAACAAAATCAAAAAGTGTTGTTCCGAAAAGCGAACAGTAAAAGCAAATAGTGCCATTTTGAAAAGGGAACAACAAAATCAAAAAGTGTTGTTCCGAAAAGGGAACAACAAAATCAAAAAGTGTTGTTCCGAAAAGGGAACAACAAAATAGGCAAAAAAGAATTAAATTGGCAATCTTATTTACAAAAATAAAAAATGAATTTCTACAAAGATGAAGCTGTGGAAGGATTATCTTCTGCAGCTAAAACTTGCATGGTGGAGTCTTTGTGTATCTGTTGACAAAAAGATTCTCTTGTAAGTGGTCTTTGGTAAAGGCGCACCTGATGTCCATTTGCTTTAAAGGAACAATCAGACCCATCAATGGTGGTTAACTTAAGAGTGCCATTTTCATGTACTTCCTTTATTTCATAGGGACCTAACCACCTAGTCTGCAGTTTTCCAGGGAAGTCTTGAAACCTGGAATCGTAGAGAAGTGCCTAGTCGCCCTCATGAAATGTCTTTTTCTTGATTAGAGAATCATGCCATTTGGCTCTTTGTTGTTGAATGAGTGCAGTATGCTGCAAAGAAGAAAGCTAAATTTCATATAATTCATTTATTTGTTGTAATCTATTAATATAGGCTTCAGTTAAATCCAGTTCCACTTCCTGGGCTGTCCTTAGTGTTTGTATCTCAAATTCTATGGGAAAAATAGGTTCCTTACCAAATACCAGTTGATATGGGGAGTATCTAGTAGTATTCCTCCAAGTTGTGCGATATGCCCACAAGGCTTCTCGTAGTCGAGTAGCCCAGTCTCGTCTATGCGATGAGACTATCTTTGTTAGAATAAATTTAATTACTTTGTTGGTGCTTTATACGTGCCCATTTGCTTGAGGGTCATATGGAGAGGTAATTCTCTAAATAACATGATGATTTTTCAGTGTAGCAGAAATCTTGTGGCCTACGAATTGCGGCCCTCCATCAGTGATTAATTCTCTAGGTAATTCATATTGTACGAAAATTTCAAAAAGAAAGTTTATCACGGTTTCTTCTGTGGCTCTAGGTAATGCTACCGCTTCCACCCACTTAGTTACATATTTTGTTGCAACTAATATATATATGATTTTTGGTTGGATGATGGGTTGATTGGCCCAACAAAATCTAATGCCCAATGCTCAAAAGGTTCTATAACCAGCTGTGGATGCAGAGGCATCTCATCAGATTGGCCAGGGCAACCCATCCTTTGACAACTATCGCAGGTCTGGACAAATTTCTTAGCATATTTAAAAATCGTGAGCCAGTAGTAGCCCATTTGTAAAATTTTGTGTCTAGTTCTGCATTCTGCAAAATGTCCACCACAAGGTCCATTGTGGCAGGCTTTTAAGCTATCATAAATTTCATCTTCCCTGATACACCTGCGGATGTGCATATTAGCCCCTGTGTGAAAAAGGTATCCTCCAATCCAGGAGAACCGAGTGCTGCACTGTACTATTGATTTCCTTTCTCTGGGTGTTAGATGTTTAGGTAGTTTTCCCACTGCTAAATAATTTGCCACATCTGCGTATCATGGGGTTTTCACGGTTACATCAAACATGTGTTCATTTGGAAACTGATCCTCTACTGATATTGCGTCATCCGTTCTTGGCACTCGGGAGAGGAAATCTGCCACAAGGTTTTCCTTCCCTGGTCGATCCCTTATAGTTACATCAAATTCCTACAAAAGTAGCAACCAACGTGTCACTCTGCCATTCGTAATGGGTTTGTTAGCTAAGTATTTAATAGCAGAGAGATCCGTATACAAAATTACAGGGTATCCAGTTATATAACGTCTGAATTTGTTAATAGCATGAATAACAGCTAAAAACTCCTTCTCTGTTACTGTGTAATTCAATTCAGCAGGGGTTAAGTTTTTGCTAATGTAATATATAGCGTAGGGTTTCTTGTCTTCTTATTGGCCAAGAACTGCTCCAATGGTTGTGTCTGATGCATTTGATGAAATCTGGAATGGTATATCCCAGTTCGGACCTCGTAATACTGGTGTTGTTGATACTGGCCGTTTTAGATCTATAAAGGAAGTGTCACATTTGTCAGTCCATATAAAATCACTGTTTCCTATTAAGGCATATAATAGTGCAGAAATTTGTGAAAAATTCTTGATAAATCTATGATAATATCCAGCAAATCCTAGAAAACTACGTACCTCTGTTTGAGTGCAGGGAGTATCTAGTAAGAGAATTACCTATATTTTTGCCGGATCTCCCTGAACTCCAGCTGCTGAAATGTAATGACCCAAGATCAGGCCTTCTGTCATCATCATATGGCACTTTTCGTGACTTAAAAATAGGCTGGTAGCAATACACTGTTCCAGAACTTTTTCCAATGTCTGCAATGCTTGCTCAAATTCATCTCCATAAGGTGTGAAATCATCCATGTATACTTCCAATCCTTCATTTATCAAGTCTGCAAAAATACTGAGTATGGCCCTTTGGAATGTGGCAGGTGTGTTACACAACCCAAAAGGTAATACCCTGTAGGTGAATGTTCCCCACGGACAGGTAAAGGTAGTCTTATCCTGGTCTTCAGGGGCAATTTGAATTTGGTTGTAGCCACTAAAGCCATCCAGGAAAGAGAATTTTTTTTTCCCTGCCAATGTATCTAGGACTTGATCAATAAATGGAAGGTGAAAGTGGTCTTTTTGCATTGCCTTGTTGAGTTCTCTATAGTCAAGGCATATTCGCCATTTCCCATTCTTTTTGGGAACCACAACTATTGGATACACCCATTTACTGTTAGATATAAGATAGATAAAATTGACATCTAACAGTTTTTGAAGATATTCTTTAACAATATCTTTTAGGTGAGAATTTAATCTACGCTGAGGTTTTCGAATGGATTTTGCATCCTTTTCAGTGTAGATATGATGCATGCATAGCTGAGGGTCAATCCCTTTCATATCTGAGTAATCCCAGGCGAAAGCCCTTTTATTTTTCCTAAGTAATTGAATAAGTTTCTGTTGTTGGTCATCACTCGGATTAATGTTAATGTTCAGGATCTTCCCTGGCTCAATTTCGACAGGTTTGCTATTGTAAAAAATGGTTATAGGTATTGTTTGATCATGGATATCTCTCAGGAGATCTTCTTCGATTTCTTTGTCAAGGATTGCTTTAATCATGTGACATTTTGAACTTAATACTGTGGTAGGATGATTGATAAAAGTATTAATGACATCATCTTCAATTTGTTTTTTGAATTCAAGGGCATCTACCATAGTCAACGGTGACCGAATATTTTCTGTTAAGTATGTTGCAGGTTTCCTCCTAGTTTTCATGATAGTTAAGCTTGGTTGAGCAGGAGGGTATAAAGCTAAATTTTTCACATCATTCTCTGTTAGGTCCTTGTATTACTAGTATAGTCCCTTATTGTTGTTAGTGTAAACCCCTTATTGTTATTATTGTACCCTTGTAACCCCCATATTTTTATTATTGTGCCATTAAATTACTATTGTTAGGTCGGCTAGGATTACATTGTGGCCCCACTAGGATTACATTATGGCCCCATGGACTCCTATATATAGAAAGGAGGTTTTGTAAATTGTATCATCCAAGAATTGTTCATTCATGTAATGTATTGGAGGTTGCCCCCTCGAAGTGACTTATTTCTAAGGCGTTGATATCTCTTTTCTTCTCTTTTTGGAGCTGGTTTCACAACATTTGGTATCAGAGCTTTGGATTCTAGGGTTTCGCTGCTCTAAACAGGTCATTGTGGAATTTTCGCTATAATTTTTTTTTTAAGAAGTTTCAGAATCTGAATTTTTTAGGGTGCGAAGCCGAAATCTTGAGGAAACTCATTAAAAAATTTCAGAGCTTGGTTCACAATATTTTCAGAGATATGATCTGTGGAAGGTAGTTCTTTTTCAGGCTCCCAAATTTCATCTCAAAGAGGTGATCGTGGGAAAAGATTCATAACTCTCTCTCTGAGCATCGGATTGGAGTGCCGTAAAAATTGGTCACAATTAAACAGAATTTAGTTTCTTGGATATCAATTTCAAAGTCGAAGGATTAAACAATGACATGTGGCAAGTCATACAATTTCTCTCTACAGAACTAGTCCATAATTAGGTCATTGTGGGAGATTGGACACAACTTTGTCTTGGAGAATCCAAATCAGGTCAGACCTGTGGCATTATAAAGAGAATTTAGAGGGCTATGTCGGTACTAAAATTAAAATATTGAAGTGCTGCAATCACAGAGATAATACAATTTCAATATCGAGCTCCTCAAAAGCAAGAAAAAGGTGTGTATTTTTTTCCTGAATTGCATAAGTCTTGTTTGAAGAATCAATTTGAATTGATTCCAAGGGCATATTGTAGAATAGATATCAACATTGGGTCTAAAATATGCCCTATAAAAATAATTCAACACCCATTAAGCCTTCAGAAGGCTCTACTATGACTCATGAAGATGAAGAATTGCAATATGATCTATCAAAATTACAAGAGAAAGTGCACCAAATTTCACTCTAGCAAAGAGCAACAAAAAATGAAATGGAAGTTTTGAAGAAAGGCGTGGAAGCTAAGATGGATGGCATGGAAGCTGGCATGGAAGCTAAGATGGATGGCATGGAAGCTGGCATGGAAGCTAAGATGGATGACATGAAAGAAAACATGGAAAACATGAAGAATGATCTAAAAGTAGACATGGAAGGTTTGACAAAGTTGATACAAGAAATGTTTCATAATGGTGAAAAGATAGTAGAAGAAACTCATGATGAGAAAAAAATAAATGTTAATCGTGATTTCATAAACTCTAATGTTGGCGGGAAGAACCACCATATTCAAAAAATGGAGATGAGGAAGTTTGATGGAAAGGATCCTGTAACATGGATACTACAGATGGAGCAATATTTTGATCTCCATAATGTGCAAAACACACAAAAGGTACGCATTGCAACTTTACATTTAGAAAAAATACATTTGTATGGTATCGATGGCTTTGCTCCCGTAAAAAAATTGTCACTTGGTCAATTTTTACGGAGGAAATGATAGCACATTATGAGGATACAAAGAGCAACACCTTCTTTAGCCAATTGATAAATCTCAAACAAAAGGGTTTAGTGGGGCAGCACATTGAGGACTTCCAAAATTGAATATAAGGGTAACTGATATTCCAGAGGAACACAGGATTGATCTCTTCATAGGCACTTTAAAGGATAACATCCAACATGAAGTTCGCGTTTTGGAACCTGATTCATTGGAGAAGGCATTCGGGTTGGCAAGAAAAGTTGAATGTAAAATTATGGCGACAAGGAAGCCTACCACTCAATTCTATAAAGAAGGAAGTGTTTCTACGCCTAGATTTCCACAACCTACAAGGTTGACACCACAACAATTGGAAGAAAAAAGAGCAAAAGGGCTTTGCTGCAGTTGTGATAGCAAATACACTAAAGGTCATAAGTGTGCTGAGAAGAAATTATTTTACATAGATTGTGAAGAGGAAGAAGAAAATGAACAAGAAGAGGATATACACCAGGAACCAGCCATAGAAAGGGAAGAAATGAATCCGACCATATCGTGTAATGCACTGGCAGGAATTACCACTCCTCAAACTCTCAAGATAGAAGGACATATCAAGAAGAAAAAGGTAATAGTGTTGATTGATTCAGGTAGCACCCATAATTTTATTCATTATAAGGTAGCCAAGGAATTAAATTGTTTCCTATACCCAGCACCAGAATGTCAAGTGATGTTTGCAAATGGAGGAACTATAAATTGCTCTGGAAAATGCCATAATATCAAGCTAACCATGGGGGAATATGTATTGACTAGTCCAATGCTTTCCATTCCTATGGGAGGTGCTGATGTTGTACTAGGAGTACAATGGTCACAATCTTTGGGGACGGTAGCTTTTAATTTTCAAGAACTTTTCTTGAAATTTTTTTCAGAAGGAAAGGAAGTCGAATTACGGGGTATTGCAGGGAAGCCAAGAAAGATAATAAGCTCTAATGTCATGACAAAGCTTCTAAATAAATAACAACGAGGCGTAATTTCACAATTATGCTCACTAGAAGTTCCAACATCAAAATCATCTATTTCTACAGATCTCCAACAAGTCTTGGACAATCATTCCAAGGTGTTTGAAACTCCCAAAGGACTCCCACCTATTCGTGATCATGATCATGCCATTCATTTGATTCCAGGAAGTGTTCCTCCAAACATCAGGCCTTATAGATATCCTTACGTCCAAAAGAGCGAAATTGAACGTATGATTGCAGAAATGTTAGAGGCGGGTATAATTCAACCTAGTCAAAGTTCTTTCTCTGCTTCTGTAGTATTGGTACACAAGAAGGATGGATCATGGTGAACGTGTCCGGATTATAGGGAGCTCAATAAGCTCACCATTAAAGATAAGTTTCCCATTCCTGTGATTGATGAATTATTGGATGAATTACATGGAGCAATTTATTTTACCAAGTTGGATCTTCGTTCAGGATATCATCAAATTAGAATGAAGACTGAAGATATTCCAAAAACAGCATTTCGAACTCATGAGGTCATTATGAATTTTTGGTCATGCCTTTTGGCCTTACCAATGCACCTTCTACATTTCAAGGGTTGATGAATTCCATTTTCAAACCCTTCCTTAGAAAATTTATGCTAGTATTTTTTGATGATATACTAATCTACAGCAGGTCTTGGAAGGATCATGTTGAACATGTTGACAGGGTGCTCAAACTATTGTAGGAGAAACAATTATATGCAAAAACATCCAAATGTTTCTTTGGAGTACAAGAGGTGGAATATCCGGGTCATATTGTATCTCACGAGGGTGTTAAAGTAGACCCTAACAAAATTAAAGCCATTAAGGAATGGAAAGTCCCCACAACCATAAAGAAGTTGCGAGGATTTCTCGGGTTAACGGGGTATTATCGCAAGTTTGTTAAGAATTATGGGAGAATAGCAGCACCTCTAACAACATTATTGAAGAAAGATGCATTTTCATGGACTCCTGAAGCAACTAAGGCCTTTGAACGTCTTAAAGAGGCAATGTGCCTAGCACCGGTCTTAGCTACGCGAGACTTCACAAAAACCTTTATTGTGGAATGTGATGCCTCAGGAAATGGAATTGGTGCAGTTTTAATGCAGGAAGGAAGACCCATTGCTTTTGAAAGTCGTCCAATCAAAGGAAAGTATTTACAGAAACCTATTTATGAGAAGGGAATGTTAGCAATACTGCATGCACTAAAGAAATGGCGAACTTACCTAATGGGAAGACACTTCAAGGTAAAAACTGATCATGATAGTCTTAAACACTTTTTGGAAAAAATACTATCTTCAGAAGAGCAGCAAAAATGGGTCACAAAGATGTTGGGTTATGACTTTGAAATAATCTACAAAAAAGAAAAGCTTAATGTTGTTGCAGATGCACTCTCAAGAAAGAATGAAGAGGTGGAAGCATTGCTTTGTGCCATTTCTATTATCCAACCAGATTGGATAACTGAAGCAAGAGATGAATGGAAGAAGGACAAAGATGTATGGACACTCATCCAAAAGTTGCAGCAAGATCCTAGTACATCTGATACATTTAGTTGGAGAAATGATTCCTTATGGTACAAAGATCGCTTATATCTTTGTAAGAATTCCCAACTAAAACAAAATATTCTTCTGGAATTGCACACTTCTCCTTTAGGAGGACACTCAGGATTTTTAAAAACTTACCACAGGGTGAAGAAAGAATTTTTTTGGGATAGCCTTAAATCTGATATTCAAAAGTTTGTGGCGGAATGTTTGGTTTGCCAGCAGAATAAAGTGGAGACAATTAAGACCCCGGGACTTCTACAACCTTTATCCATTACAAGTCAACGTTGGGAGGAGATTTCAATGGATTTTATCACAGGTTTACCTAAGTCCGAAGGAAAGAGTGTCATCATGGTGGTAGTTGATAGACTTACCAAGTATGCACACTTTTGTGCATTATCTCATACATTTAAAGCAAGTACAGTTGCTACTACATTTATGGACACAATTCAAAAGCTACATGGAAGCCCAAGGGTTATTTGTTGAAAATTTCAACAAGAAATAGTGAAGGAGGCATCCTGAAACATCATTCCTGATCCTAGTTGGAAAGTGATCACCTAAACTAGGTGGGGCTACAGTGATTTTGGCGCAAGATCTATTTTTGAACATATCGATCATATTCTATGAGTTGCGGGATGCTATTTTTGGATGGTTGGTCAAGTTGGAAAAATATCTCTTTGGACCTTTATTTTTTTTTTCTTTTTTTAGACATATTGGGCAGAATCTATGTTTAGATTGCCAGTCTAAAAATAGATATGTCGAATATTATTAGCTCTTAATAATATTTGGACTCTTAACATTATCTTATTCTCTTGGAGCACTTCAGTTAAGTCCACAGATGTGGCACATCAACTGAAAGAAGGAATTGCACTATTCCTGAGGGTTTACTAGAGCTATTGCATGGAGGACTTCAGTTAGAACTCATGTGACAGAGTTTGGTGGAGTTGTGTTCAGTTTAACTCAGTTAGACACAGTTGAGCTAGTTGTATCTAGTCTAACTAATTGATACACTAGTGAGAATGGTGTGAATTAATTAATAATTAATTCACTAAATATTAACTCATTAATCAACTGAAAAACACATCAGTTAACTACAGTGCATGGAAGTTTTAGTGGAGACCAGTGGAGAGATAGGTGAAAGGGAAAGATGGACTATCCATTGTGACTACTAGTGATGCATGAATTGCATCTACATATACATTGGAGTTGCCAATGATAATAACGTAGTCAATGAGAGTGGGATTATATTGAGTTGGTCTTTGTAATAATCTTGGATTGCGCAGCGGAGGCATGCTAGTAGGTGGCAAAGATCGGTGCATGGATTTGCAAGATTAGGCCTGTATAGTGTATGAAAATTGTACTGTACTGAGAGCTTGTGATAAGATTTATATGTTTGTATGAGATTTTCATATGATCTCCATGATACATAATATGATAGTTGGGGTTTTTAGCTTCAGGCTTTCCCGGTAAAAAACTGTGTTATGTGTCCTTTTATTGCTTCATGTGTTTTGCAATTGTTGCTTAAATTTCCGCAAGAATTATAGTGGAAGGATTCTGTATTTTGCATGAAGTTAAATAGTGTGAGATCAGGAGAGTCTGGATATATACATGCATATTGTATATAATTTCTACATTAGTGTGAGCGACAGAGATCCCATTTTTACTGGAAATTTTTGGACGGAGTTATTTTCTTATTTGGGTACTCAATTAGCTCATAGCTCATCTTATCATCCTCAATCTGATGGTCAAACTGAGATAGTAAATAAATGTTTGGAAGGATATTTTCGTTGTTTTGTATCTGATAAACAAACACAATGGGTCAAGTGGTTACCTCTCGCTGAATGGTGGTATAACACTTCCTTCCATACTGTAGCAAAAATGACCACATTTATGGCACTTTATGGATATCATCCACCATCCATCACATCATATTTAAGGGAAAATTCGAAGGTTCAAGCAGTGGAAGATCACATCGAGCATCAACAAGAATTTCTCCAACTCTTAAAGGATAACTTGAATTTGGCACAAAACCTAATGAAAAAATAGGTAGATCAACATCGCAGCGAGAGAAGTTTTGATGTAGGAGATTGGGTATTTTTATGGCTACAACCATACAAACAAAATTCCCTCAGCAAGCTAAGAAGGATAATAAAATATCGCCAAAGTAATATGGTCATTACAAGGTGTTGCAAAAGATTGGTACTATGGCATACAAATTGGAGCTTCCTGCTTCTTCGTGAGTGCATCCAGTTTTCCATGTTTCATGCTTAAAGAAGGTTATAGGTGAAAATCTTCCAGTTCAAACAATATTTCCAGAACTTGATGAGGAAGGAAAAATCATATTGGAACACGAGCGTCCACTTGTACAAGAACTCGATAGAAACGGAATCAATCAATTGAGTATCTCATTAAGTGTTAGAACTTGCAATTCTACATGATAGGATAAGGTACATATATAAGCATCCAAAGCTACTCAATCATTGAGGACAACACTTTTTTGAAGGAGAGGGGCACATTAGGTCCCTATATTACTAGTCTAGTCCCTTATTGCTGTTAGTGTAACCTTATTATTCTTCTTCTTGTATTTATATTATTATTATTATGCCCTTAAATTATTATTGTTAGGTCGGCTAGGATTACATTGTGGCCCCACTAAGATTACATTATGGCCCCATGGACTCCTATATATAGAAAGGAGGTTTTGTAAATTGTATCATCCAATAATTTTTCATTCATGTAATGTATTGGAGGCTTCCCCCTCGAAGTGGCTTATTTATAAGGCGTTGATATCTCTTTTATTCTCTTTTTGGAGCTGGTTTCACAAAATTCCCCCTGGTTATAGTCATACTGCCTGTCCGGCAGCTAATATAAGCATCAACAGTCGCTAGCCAAGGCCTTCCTAATATTAAGGGATGCCCATCTAGCTGGTTCCTAGGATTAATAATCAAGAAATCTGTCGGGTATTCCCAAGTGTCAATAGAGACCATCACATCCTGTAATGTTCCCTCTGGTCTAATGACTGAGCGGTCAGCTAGTTCAGTAAGGTAGTTGTTGGTTCCAAGGCTGTGATACCAAGAATGTCGCAAGTTGTAGTTGTGAGAATATTAGTGGCTGCCCCTAAGTCGACTAAAGCATTGGGAAAAGAACGAACATTTATATGGACTGTGACAATAGGGTTTCCAGGATCTTCATACTTTACAGGAGTCTCTTTGCCTAGTAATAAATCAGACAATGTCCCAACAACATGGACAGTAGGGGTTGTTTTTTGTTTTCCTCACAGACTTCTTTATACACAATTCTTTGATAGTTTTGGCATATATTGGAATATCTTGGATAGCCTGGAGGAGAGGGATTTTTATACAAATATTCTTAAGTTCACCCAGAATATCAAGGTCAGGATATCCAATCGGCCGTGGTATCAACAATCTTTCTGGGAATGGGGGGGGGAAGTGGTTACGATTTGTTCAGGATTTTTTTGTCTGACTGTATCTTCCCCTTGTTTTATTTCTTGATCATCTACAGTCAGAGGCTTATTTGTGTGTAGTTCTTCTGGTTGCAAATATTTATCCTCATCTAGAGTGATTATGCGTCCAGATCTCAACTTAAGCTCATTATATTCTTTCAACTCATCTTCAGGGTCTAGACCCTCAATGATTTGTATTGACTGGACTGATTTGTTATTTAGATTTGGGTTAGGTTGAGCTAGAAGTTGCAACAACATATTAAATTGAGGATTCTGCTGCAACGTGTAAGGTGCTGGTAAAGTTGGTTGAGATAGAGGAGTGGTCCCTATAGGATGGTTCGTAGATCTTTGCCAATTTGATTGCCAGTTCTGATTTTGTGAGGTGGAAGGGGACCATTGGGAGGGATAAGGGTTGTTTTTCCAAAATGGGGGTGGATAAGGGAAATTTGGCCAATTATTATTATTATTTGAATTTGACTGGTTGGGCCATGGTGGCATAAAAAATGCTTGAGGTGGAAAAAAAGGTGGCTGATTTTTCCATGCTGCCCCTGAATATTGCTGAGAATTATATTGCGAGGAAGGAAAAAACAAATATGGATCGGTAGGCATACCTATCTGACGTGCTTGCCATTGGCAATGCTAGTTCAACAAATATTTGGTTCCATTTCTTCTTCTGGTTCCTTGAAAAGTGATTTCAGTCCTGGGAGTGATGGGCAACATTCCGTGGCGTGCTCTTTAGTGCATATGGCGCATGTTCATATCGTATCTAGGGGGTATTCTTCATGACTGTGCTTCTATCTGCAATGAGGGTAGAAAATAGCCAAATTCTGTTTTGCTATAGCCTGCTTTTGCTTAGCTTGCATGAAATCCAATTGTGTCGTCAGGGTCCCTAGGATATCCATCTTGAAATCCTCCAACAGAATGCCGATTTCACTTCGTGTAACGCTGTATCCTGAGGCTTTGCTGTCTCTGGAGCTTGCATCACATCTGAATAGTTTCAACCTTGTACTTCCCTTGGAACACTTAATGCACAAATCTATAATATTGTTATAGATTTCTTGATAAATATCACCTTTACCCATTATATTTAGTGTCTTTACCCATTGGTCTTTCATATCTATGATCAGTGTGGTTTTTAGAACATTATCAGGCATATTTTTGTAAGGAGACCTTTGCAGATTATATTGGAAATGTTCTACATATTCTTCCAGAGTCTCGCTAGGCTTGGCTACCATTTGAAAAATTTGATCTTTTAATTCTCTAGTTCGGAAATAATCTTGATATTTTTTAAGGAAATATGTTTTCATTTGGTCCCAATCATTGATGGTGCCTCCACCGAGTCCCATGAACCAATGCAGAGCTGCTCCCTTCAAAGTAGAGGGGAATAGCTTTAGCTTCTGGGGATCGATAGTGTAATCATAACCCCTACATAAAACATCTTACTCAAAAAGGAATGCATCGGGATCTTCTGAAATTAGCCCATGAAAGGTAGGAATATTATGTAATGGAATAGCCTTCATGGGGGCATTGACAGCTGTGTCAACAATAGGGTATTGTAATGTAGAAGTTTGAGGTTGCTGCTTATTAGTCATTTGGTCAAAAATATGCCAATATTCTTCAGGGATCTTCGGAGCTGGAGAGTTATTCCTAGGATGTTTATAAGAGGCTGGAATAGTTCTAACATCACTACCTTGATCTGGAATACTAGGTGTCCTCTGTTTAGTCACTACTTCAGGAGATCTAGGTTCTGATAATTTAATTTCAAACTACCTGTTTCTCCTTCTCCTTCAGGGAGGTTGCAAGAATTTCCCATCTTGTGAAGGGCGAGTTTGTGAATTCTTGGTGTTTTGAAAACTCTGTTCAATCCCTTCAGTCTTACTGTGAATCTCAGCGTTAGCTACAGATGGTGGTCCTATAGTTTGAAGGAAGTCAGTAGGACGTCTGGAAACAATAATTCGGGGTCCTACAGATGACTGATTCTCATCTTTTCTTACGATTTCGTCAACAAAAGTTGATTGTCCAAGGGTCACCGGTCCCTTAGGTTTTTCAGGTTTAGAAGGAGGAATTTTTTCTTTTTCAGGTTTTTCCCTCTTATTCATTCATGCAGAAACATAAACATTCATTCCTACTTTAAATTCTCACGCAATTATGCTAGAAAGCGGGCAGATGAGTGAGCATTTTACTCGTTCTTTACGCAGATTCTTACCTTCCGTTTTTAATACCCAATTCTCCCTTAGCATAAAAAACATCAATCAGACATTACTCAGAGCAGAAACACACTCCCTGTCAACGGCGCCAAAATGTTGGGTGCTAAAAGGTGTCTTTAAGAACTCCTAATTGCCTCACATTAATTATCAACCAGGGTAAGTCCTTTTATTTCAAGTGTGTACACAGTATGTGCAAGCTTATTCATACAAGGAGTAATGCTAAAGCCAATCGTTGAATACAAATGCAATCATAAATCTGAAGCTTAAAGAAAAGGATTCATCTATGCATTATAATCAATAACTGTGATTCATTCTTTAATTCAAATGATTCAATCAACTGAGAGCATAGAAACAGTAACTGAGCTATTTCAGTTGGATCTAAACAATCGAACAAAAGGAAAGTAAATGGAAATAACAAGCTATGCTTTAAATAATCAAAACTAATTCATTTAACAAACAAATTCAATAAACTGGAAATGCGCACGCAGAGGAATAAATACAAAGATCTAAATTATCAAAGGCAATTCACTGTAAAGCAGAAAAGCATACTATACTTGCAGTAAAGGGAAAGGTGTAGCACAAAGAGCAGTAGCAAGATTCACTAGAGACCGGGCCCTTAGCCGCTAGCGTACACTACTTAGTTACTCCAGAATAATCGAACGGACATCAACACAACTATGTATTAATATTCGAAATCATTACAATACAAATATTGTCTTTCAAAACTATGTTATGTTCATTACAAATGATGCGTAAATGAAAGATACATAATACAGTCTGATTTACATTCTCCGCTCTTCTATATCCTCATATCCCCTCTCTGCGTCTTCGTATTTTGCTCATTATTTTATAGCTAAAAGAGAGAGGCAAATGCGATCCCTCAAGATAAGGGGATCTTGAGGGATTCACAAAAAATTACTATCTTAAGACAGTTGGTCGTTCTCACGGATTCAATTTTTGATTTGACTGTCGCTATCATGCCTTCTTTCCTTTTGATTAGATCCTGTTGTTCCTTTTTGGGAACAACTATGATTTTATCTGTTATTTTCATCATAAATGGAAATTAGTTTGAACGGTTAAACCATATCAGGACTATTTCACTCATTCTTTATCAAAATCCATTCATGATATTATTATATTATGACACAAAATGGATGAAGAAGAAGAAAAAGGATGATAATTAAGAGTAAATACATACCCATTTCCAGGCTCAACAAACTGTAGTGAAGGGGGTTGGAAAAGTGGTATTTAAACTTGAGTTAGGAGGCATCATGGAAGAGAAATATGTGCTATAGGTGCTATAACTCAATTGGAGCTTGAACTTAGTCTCTTTGATGGATAATACGTGTTATATGTAGCATTACAGAATATAAAGGAACTAATTAGACCTACTGGACATAGCTTTGATGAGGTACATATCATTCAATTTGGAGAGAGAAACATCTATAGGCTAAAGGGTTAGGATATTTAAGTAATGGAAAGAAGAAGAGTAGTGACATAACACAAGGAGTAGGTAGTTTTAAATGTTGAGTAACTAAAAGGGAGTCAACCTTGAAATTTAGGAGGGGATGAGCATTTTATAGATTCCTCCAATTCTATTAAGAAGGTCTCTCGATATGAGATGACCTTATATGATGTTTAAGAGTAGGAGGATTTTGGGAACCAAGACAAGGGGAATGAGACTTTGAGCTTGTTTCCAAATTAGGTAGAAACGAAGGCTTCCGTTTCAGAGGGAGTAGCCATGAAATTAGATGTAGTTCCCCATCGGGAAGAAGTAACTCCCTCACTAGGACGGGGTGTTGATATTTGTATCTCAGGTTGGTACTACACAAGCCTAAGTGTCTAGGTGTGTGGAGGTCACCCAAGATATTCTTAAACACTTTCTATAGTGTAAGAAAGCTGCATTTGTAACTTAGCCTAAGTTTTAAATTAGTAAAAACACATAATGGTAATGTTGGCTATTTGAGATAAAGAAAGATTACAAAAAGTAAAGTATTTACTTTAGTAATTGTGTTTTAATCTCAACCCTTAATCATAAGTGAGGCAAGATTTAATCTTGAACGTCAATCACTTTGGATATTAAGGTTACAAGATGATTTCAATGTAAATTTATAAGAACAAGGTTAGGTAGAGGATATGACACACCATATAGCAACACAAGATTGAGAGAGGAATATTAATGAGGTCAGAAGAAGGGGGGAGAATGGAGATCTAGATCAACCAACAGATTAATTATTTGGATCATATCTATTTTTTGTATATGTATTTCCTCAGTTGGTCCATTATCCCAACATGGGAGCCCAAGTAGGTTATAAATATTTTAATGATGATTTTATTTGATTAGGAAGAATTTGTTGCGCCATTTTTATTGTGAGATTGGTTATGTTTTTTCTTCCATTCATTAATGATAAGAACATAGTTGTGCATTCATTCACTAATCTATAAGTTGTTAGACTAATGGATTTTTAATTTCTAGGTTCATATGAGAATTAACAAGCTTGGGTCTTCACATGTGATTTATTACTTATTAATAAACATATTCTAGCATCTATTGGAAAAAATGATACTAAAAGGGAAATTTTTAGATGGACTTGGGTTTTAGATTATGATAATGCAACTTTTCAATATTAGATTTTCCAAAAAACAAGACATATTTAATATTCTTGTCCCTAAACAAGGGCTCATCTAAATGGGAGGAATGATATAAACCAAAATGAAAAATTGATTAATTCTACAAGCAATCATTCTTGGATGATAAAAAATATTGACATGAAAGAAATCAACACATAATAATTTCTAGAAGATAAAATACATAATGTTTATTGAGGAATCAAATAATTTGTTAGAATATAGAGAAGAAAAGAATATCAGGATTCATTCCTAAAGGGTGGTAGCTTTCAATGAAGCCTCATTAAAAGGAGTGGAGAGACTTCATGAATTTGAAAAATATAATCATAGCAAGGAGATTGAACTCCACATGAATCCTATAAATCTAAATTATGATTATAATTAATCCTCATGGACCCTTCTTTTGATGATGAACTGAAAATCAAAAGAAAGGGGAAAATGGAAAGATCAAGGATTATTTTCTTCATTAGTCTTTGACATACATTTTTGGTCTTATTGCTTTGTATCTTAAGAAGAATGTATGGATTGTTAATTTAGGTTGTTCTTGGTTATCTTTGTTAGAGATAATGATTTTTTAATGGGAATAACATGATATTTTGATGAAATGTATGTCTTTTAAGCACATTAGCAATGTAATTTTCATCCAATATTTGATTAAAAGATGAAAAATTTTCTTTGGAAATTGTAAATAAATAAAATATGAAAATTCCTATGTTTTTTTTCTCCACCATTAGATATTACCATAAAGGAGAAAACTCTCCACAACTGAATGATAGGGTTTTTTATTCTCAAGTTTTCTAAAATAAGAAAAAATATAAAAATTCCCACGTTTTGGTTCTTCGACCATTATCAAATTGTATTACAAAGGAATAAACTCTCCACAATCAAATGATAAGGTAGCGAATTCTATATTTTTTTTATTTTTCTTTATTTATGATCCTAATTGAAAGAAGAAAAAACATAAATTTAATTTTTGGGGGGGAATAATCGAAGATAACAAGATTCATTTGATGCATTATTTAGAAGATTCCTATGGAGGAATACAAATAATTTTCTCACTGGATAAAGGTGGGTAAAGGGGAAACCAAAATACCTCTAACTTAGAGTGACATGATATTATTCCATGTGGGGTTTTGATTTGTGGGAGGAGAATATGGCTCAATGGAGAAAGGCAGGTAAAATTTTCCTAGGAAGTCAAGAGGATGGATCTATCTTGATCATTTAAGGTGGTAGTATTAGGTACAACCCACCTTGAGTGGATATGAACCAGGAAGCTAGTGGAAACACGATAAAGGAAATTTTTGGTGATGAAGTTGTTAATTTACCTTATGCTAATGTCCAAAAGGATTCTATAGAGCAACAAACTGCCATAGTTCAAGTAGAGGGATAATAGCATTATCCATCACCAGAATAGAGGGGAGATGATAAATCTCTTAATATTTTTGTTCATGGCATATAGATAAGCAAAAGAGGCATGCATTTGGAAGTGATAAATAACAATTTGAGAGAACTGAATTATAATATAGAATTGATAAATCATAAGAGGTTAATGAAGAACAAGAATTTTCCCAAACAAAAGAAGAATCAGGTGAAAATGTTGTTAGGATATTTTGGAATAGGGTTTGGAGGATAATGGGAAGGCTCTAATAGGGAAATTTAATGGTGATTAGTGTTTATAAAATATCTTAAATTATTGATGTGGAGGGTATATATCCTACTATTGAGTTATGATCAAAAATATAAAATTTTAAGTCTAAGAGTGGCAAGGGTATATGTTTTGGTAAGTGGAATATTCCATTAGAATATAATATGGTTGGTGGTACCAAGTTATACAAATTATTTTATTGCAAATATGATAATTTTTTCCAAACCTAGATCAAGAATTTGTTCAAGCTAATCAATTTATACAAAATTCCTTATGCTTCCAATGAAACTTTGGACATATGAAATTATGACGGGGATATGAGATAGTCTAGGAAAAGTGATTGCAATCAATTAGGCATACAAACAATTTCATTCAAGATTATGTCTATATTTTAGTTGAGATTTACTTGAAAGATGGAACTTTATAAATCCTTAACATTGTAGTGGGGAAGATAGTGCACCAACAGAATGTAGATTAATAATGTTAACATACCATTTACTTGCAGCAAGTGCCACATCTATGGAAATGTTATGGAAGAGTATTCAAAACTCTTCACAAAAATATATAGGATAAAGGGATAAACATGAGGGAGGGGTGAATTATGGAGTGGAAAATAATTTTACAAAGGCTATAAAAGAAAAAGGACAAAAAAACCTAGATGAATATCCTCACTGTCTCATGAAAGGTATTGATAAGGGGGTCTTTCCTAAATCTCATGATGTGTGACACAAGTTAGAGGAAGGAAATGATTATGGTTTTGAATTACATATATTAGGGTTTTACAGAAAATCCCGGGACAACTTGGCCCTTTACTAAAAAAAAATGTCTCTCAAATATTCTTGGAGAAGGAGAAAATGTCATCTTCCAATAATATTTGAAAAGTAAACTCATCAATTTTAAACTAAGAGATCCTTTCTCCCTTCAACAATTTTACTATAGACTTAAAAATAAAACATGTTGGCCCACATTTGAAGGGTTGGTTAAGAATACTTTATGGAGTCTATTGGGAAATAAAATAAAGTAGAATCAAATAAGGAGAAGGGTTCCCCTTCTATTTAATTTGGGAAAGAGAATATAAATTATTCTAGCTAATAATCCAAGGGGATAAATTAGGACTCCCATACAATAACCCTAAATCATTCAAAAATTAATTTAATTTGGCCTATAGAATTTTGCGCAAAAACTAGATATTAATTGTGTCGTAGGAAGGGAGAAAAAAATGTTGGGAAGGGGCATTAAGGGAGCTCTAGTTTTAGACCTATTAAGGATTGATCCTTCTCAAATGTAGAGAGGAGGGATCAAGTAATGAAAAAAAAAAAAAAATTATAAAATGGGTCCTTAGAGTAAGACAAGCCCCTTGCAAGGCTACCTTATAATTATTATATCCATTTATACCAAGGAAATAGGAAACCCTTCTAAAATAATTTCCATACATATATTATTAGAACTACATAGGCCATATGTGATCATATTTCAAGGGGGGAGGGATGGTCAAAAGTGACTAGATCCAGGAAAAATTCTTCTTAAGGACTAGAAATTCATAGTAATTGATGTAAAGGGGAACTTAAGGGGGATTCTAACTAGGTGGGAAAAAATTATTCACTTAATCATTTTTTCTTTCATTATATCATTTGATCTATATGGATTTCAGTGGCCACCCACCTATTCCACTAGCTCAAAGAAAAATTCTCCAACATGGCATTTTTTTAATAGTTTTTTGGGTCCCCCACTTCCTGGGCCATTTTGAGTCCCGAAATGACAATTTTTTTGATGTGGAATAGGACGAGGTGATAGTCATATCATCTATACTGGTCCCATTTGAAATGTTTACTTCTCGACCAAACATTTTCATGGGCTACCAAGTGTGCCAAACAAAGATCATATGAAAAAGTTACGACCTTGGGAAGTTAATATACCAACTAACCCCATCAGGGCCATAACAATTTGGCATTTTATCTCCTATGGATAGGTTTTTGGATATTTAGGGTTTCCTCATTGCTTCTTTATGTTAAAAAGGGTCTTTCTACCTCATTTTAATGCAATCTAGTGAATCCACATAACGGCCATCTCTCTTTTGAGAGATAATCTATCACCATTTGAGTGAGTTTGTTTCATTCTACATTCTTTTTATATAGTTTTAGCACATTCCATTTATTAATAGAAGTACATTTTTTATTGTATCAATTTTTTGTTATAAATTTATATTCCATTTTGTATCGGGGGGAAATTAAATTGGTGATTGAAGTAACGTGAAATATTTGAAAAATGAGAGATCCAAGGTTCAAATCCCCCTCTTTGCGACTTGATTTATGGAGAGAAGGACAAGTCGTAGAGCCCTAGAGGTTTACTAGTAGTTACTTGTCAGGCGGGCTGCTCGGTTATGCCGGGATTAAAAAATAACAAAAAAAAAAATCTATATTCCATTTTGTTCCTTGCATAAATTTGGATCAATGGAATCATAGTGGCCTACTCTTAATTTGATTTTATGTCCATGTTATTTGCAAGGTTAGGGTATAAGGAGTTGGGACTTGAACTACTTGAGCCTTTGCATGACTATCCTCACCAACCTTGATGACCTCCCATGGAAAAAGAAAATAAATACAAGGGAGCCATAGCTCCTATTAAACTGTTTCTCGAGGAATCCCTCATGTGAAAAAGGAATGAGATGATGGATAATTTTTGATAAATATTTTGAATAATGCTAGAAATCAATGCATCTTTGTTAAGCAATCACTTTCGAGGTGCCACCCACTTCAAGGTACAAGTTAGCTTTGATATTCTTATATATGAAGGCCAGATATATGTGAATGCTTTACACAAATGGATAAATGTGATACAAGGGTATTAATATATCTACCACTACACTTTTTAAGGTTGTACCCCATGTCAATGATTGTTGGGAGACTTATTGTGAGTAAAAGGTCATAAAGAAATATAAAATGTTTGCAGTCATACTCACTTGGAGCTCTTTTTGGGATGTTATTTAGGAACAATATTACTTTCTTGGAAGCTAAAATGACAGTACATTAAATGGACCACATTGTCATAAGATAGGGACCAAACAATGCCATGATTCACAAATATCTTTCATACCTTGTGTATTAAGCTAAGTATCAAAGAACTTGAGTGGTATATGGTGCTCAAGTAACATGGTGGTATTCACAGATACATCTAGGAAGAGATGGATTTTTGGACATCTCATTGGGTGCGATGTACCGATATGATGTTAAAATCAAGTAGAAATTTAAACAAAATAAGTAAGAGTATGGATCAGTGAGTTCCTCATAATAGAAGCAGATCAAAGGTATCCCCAACTCACAGAGAAAAATACAAATTTTATGTATAATTTATTAATTATTAGTTAAATATAGTTATCTTAGGTTTATTAAGTGAAAGGGCATGATCAACGATCATGCCTCTTCACCAAGGGACACCGTAAGGCTGCATTTAAAGCCTTGGTGATTCCCCATTGTAATCATCTCATCTTTTATCAATAATAATATATAATTATCAAGTTTACCAGAGTTTTTACACTCCATTGGTATTGGAGCTTTCGTTCTTCAGGATCTGTGTGATCATTAAGAGATTAAAGAATTACAGAGGAAATTGCAGATTTTTTTTAAAACCAAGTGCTTGTGGGCAGCAACATTTGTTTAAAAAAAAAAAAAAAAAAAAATTGCATATTTTTCCCTGCTGTTCCCCACCCCTCTTTACACTCAACTAGCCTACGCTCTCTACCTCTCACATCCCACCCCCCCTAGCTCTCCCCTACCCACGGCCCTCGGTTGTCGCTCACCTCTCCCTACCCTACACTCTACGCTTCCCAACCTACACCACTCCATCCGCCCTACGGCTCTACCCCGCGCCCCCCTCGCTCACTCAACGCACCCCTTTCACCCTCACCCTACCACGCTCCTAGTCCGCCGCTTCACACAGACCCATCCCTACCCCTCTACAACCTGCCCCTTCCCCTTATCACTCCACCCACCCACCCACCCCAAAGCTCTACCCACTCGACCTCACCACTCGCCCCCCCCTCTACCCAGCTCCCCTCACCTCTCGGCCCCTTGGCCCCTCCCAGCACTCCTACCACACTCTGCCCCCCGTCCCCACCTTGCCCACACTCCTCCCTCGACACTCCGCCCCCTGTCCCCACTCCTACCACACTGCTCCCCCGACACCCTTCGCTCCCCTCCGCTCGGCCCCTTCCCTCGCCCTTCCCCGTCTCTCTTCACACTCCGCTCCTCCCTCCGTCTGCCCACACTAACCCTCACAACACTCCGTCCCTCCCTCCGTCCACCCACACTACCCCACTCGACTTCCCTCCCGCCGTCCTTCCCTTCCTCTTTCTGTCGTTCCCTGCTGTCACCTCCCGACTACCACAGTACCGCCCTCCTGTCTGCCATCGTCCCCGCCATTCTGCTGTCTGTGTCCCCACAGCAGCAAGAAAAAAAAGGGTGCGTTTTTTAAAATTTGTGAACCAGCGTGTCTATTTAAGAGTTTAAATTCTATTTGTTATATATATATATATATATATATATTCAATTTTTATATAAATTTTAAATTAAAATTAATTTTTATATAAAAATTAGTTGAAAAAAAAAGGAAAAAAAAAACTGGCAGAAAAATATTCACCACCGCACATTCAATGTCGTCATCAATGTCGATGGCCGAATTCCAAAACAAATTGTTGGATCTTGAGAAACAAATCAATAATAATTCCGAAGACTTCGACAAAAGATTAGTCGATCTTGAGAGTACAGTTGCAGGAAACTCCAACGATATCAAAAAGCTTCAAGATACAACAAATCGAATAGAAAGACACATGTGGCTAAATCATCACGAGGCCACAGAAAATCATAGCGAAGCAATAAAAACGATGACAGAACTCTATGATAAGATAGATAAGATAAGTCAGACACAACAACCAATATTTCCCAATATGGAACATAATCAACAAAACAATTCAGCAGATTCAGGGAACTCAGAAGAGCATCATGAAAAAACCGATTCCCCACATCATCATGAAGATAGTAATAAATATTCTCAAAATAAGCAGCTCTGGAATGCAATTGCTAATCAATACCCATTTCTCGTCCCACCGTTAGCATATCATCGAAGAGAAAAAATCGAGCTACCTAAGTTTGACGGTAATGAAAAAAATAGCGTTGCATGGCTTAATAAAGTCAAAGAATATTTTGAGATTTATGACATTGATAGTGATGACGAAAAAATTAAGCACGCTTCCATGAAAATGGAAGGAGAAGCATATAATTGGTATATGTGGTGGAAAGAGACGACACTTGCTATCAGTTGGACGAAATTTAAGGATGCATTTTTTAAAAGATTTCAAGGTATAAAAGAAGAAATTTTTTTTTCAACATTCATCAAATTACGCCAAAAAGGAGATGTGGATTAGTACACTCGAGAATGGGAGACCTTAGCGACACGAGTACCTAGATTGTCAAAATATCGTTTAATCCAGTCTTTCATCTCAGGACTTAAAGTCCATATACAAGAAGAGCTCGAACTTCACGACATTACATCAGTAGAACTAGCAAGGCAAAAAGCAAAAGCTGCTGAAAAGAAATTTGAAAGGTTATCATGGTCAAAATCAGAAAGAGTATATTCGAGACAAATATTTCCTCAATCTGAAAATATAGATAACACAAAATATGTCCCACCCCATCTTCGTGAAGAAGAAAAATCTAACATGGAAATACAAAGGATGAGAGAGGGCAAGTGTAAACGTTGTGGTGAAAAGTGGGACCCTAAGCATAGGTGCGTGAAAAGAAACGAGACAAAGAATTTGTATAATTGTGAAGCAACTAATGACTCTAACAATGATGAATTAGATGCAGCTGCTCCAGAACTATATGACAGAAGCATTACACAAATGTCCTTATCAACTATGAAAAGTATATGACAACCTCACACACTAAAACTAAAAGGACATATTAAGAAGAACAATGTAATGGTTCTCCTTGACACTGGTAGTACCCACAATTTTTTAGATTTGACCATGGCCAAAAGACTCAACATCTATACGTTTCCCATGCCCAATATGAAGGTAATGGTGGCCGATGGTAAGGAATTGAGAAGGTAGGGAAATGTCATAAAGTCAAATTGCAGATTCAAAAGTTTAATTTAGAATCTCCATTCTACACCGTGCCATTACAAGGAGTAGATGTGGTCTTAGGAATTCAATGGCTACAAACCTTAGGTACCTATTCTGCCAACCATCAGAAGCAGTTTATAATCTTTAAATGGGAAGGGCAGAAGCACAAGTTGTATGGATTCCAAGCCCCAGGGAATCAAATCATATCATCACCTCAGATGACGAAGATGATTCAAAAAGGAGCGCCAGCCTCTATAGTACAATGTCATCAGTTAGAAATGTTATCTACAAAAAGGAACCACAAAAAGTCACCAGAATTATAAGGACTAGTTCAGGAACACAAAAAAGTATTCCAAGACCTACCAATGAAAATGCCTCTTAATAGGGAAATCGAACATACAATAGAAGTCAAGGCAGAATCAGACCCTGTCAACATCAGATCTTATCGCTATCCACATCACCAAAAGATTGAACTCGAGAATATTCTCCACGATCTTTTAAAAATGTGGGAAGAAAGAGCCGCCTCTTGGGAAACCCAAGCATTCGTCAACCATGTCCATCATTACGTATGCTTTGAGGACAAAGCATCTTTAAGAGAGGGGCAATGTTATGTATAATTTATTAATTATTAGTTAAATATAGTTATCTTAGGTTTATTAAGTGAAAGGGCATGATCAACGATCATGCCTCTTCACCAAGGGACACCGTAACGCTGTATTTAAAGCCTGTGTGATTCCCCATTGTAATCATCTCATATTTTATCAATAATAATATATAATTATCAGGTTTACCAGAGTTGTTCCACTCCAAAAAAGCTAAGATAGAACACCCCAAGACAACTAGTTTCAACCACAAACAAAAAAGGGTAATGTGAAGACAAAGAAAGACATGATAAAGTGGTGCAAGTTTCATAAGATCCCTTGGAATAACAACAATGAATGTTGTTCAATGAATTCACTGGTGGCTGAGATTAAAGCCTCAAGGTCAGATATAGGTTCCAACTTTGAACAAAATATAGAAAAGGGAAAGAGTATCATTGATGCATAATCCAATGCAACTGTTTCTACCACCAGGGTCCAACTAAGTGAACCCAAAGAAACGAAGGAAGGTGCGTAAAATTTTCACTTCTAGATGTGGGTAAAGGGTGTTCCAATACAATTCATTATCAATATAAGAAGTCAAAAGAGCCTCATATTAGTAGAAATCATCTAGTCATTGGAACTATTGACAACACTACCCATGCAACCATACACCATTGAGTGGCATCGCTAAAGGTGAGATCTCCGAATTAGCCAATAATTCCATTTTCCCTATAGATTCAAGTCCTTCAAGGATGTAGTATTGTGTGATATTTCCCCCCTTTAATTTTTTGATGTTCTTTCAGGATATCCATACTTGTGGAAATACTATGTTGTATATTAGTCTATACCTCACAGTATTATTATTACTTTGGGAAAACCACTATAGAGGATACTATAAATAGCTCCACCTACTTCCATTTATTTGATCTTCACTAAGCAATGCAAGGATGTTATCTCCGAGACTAGGAAATTTGTATTCTTCATGATTTTCTCTCAAAGTGAGAAAAAGGTTTTGGGCACATCCATCGCCTCCATGCAGGGCCTCTCCACGCAAAATAAGTAAGTGGAGAAGGTCATAGAAGAATACAAATAAATATTTTCCTCACCCATTCGGGTATCTCCTCATTGTAAAGTCAAACATTCAATCAATCTAGCCCCTAGTGCACCTCTACCTAAAAATCCAATATATCTCTAATCGCTTATGAAAAATCAGGAAATAAAGAGAGAGATCTAAGATATGCTCCGTAAATGGCACATTTTCCCAAGATCCTCACCTTGTGAAAGTCCCATTTCACTCGTAAAAATAAATATGGGACCTAGCAACTCTGCATAGGTTATAGCGCCCTCACCAAAATCATAGTTAGGAAGTGGTACCCAATTCGTCGAATTAATAGCTTTCTTGACCAACTCAAGTTGGTCAAGTACCTTAGTATGATTGATCTGAAGTATGAATACCACCAAGTTCTTATAGAATAAACTGATGTATGGAATAATCATTTCAAGTACAAAGAAGGTTGGTTTGAATGGATGATCATGCCATTTGGTTTAATTAATTTCCAAAAAAATTTCATGAGGTTAATGGCTGATATCTTATGGCCTTTAACCAATTCATTGGTGGCCGTACATCTGGATGATATCCTTATCTTCATAAATAATTGGGAAATACATTTACAACATATTGAACACGTACTTCACACTCTACAATAGCAAAAGCTATATGTAAGTTGGATAAATGCTCCTTCGGCATGAACATGGTCCAATACCTATGCTACATTTTGTTGAGCAAGGTGTGGATGCATATACAACTAAGATTCAAGTTATTCATGACTATTTCCCCAACCAAACTAACTAATATTGCATGGGCCCTCATCCAAGTGACCAAGGGTGGTGGAAAATAAAAATTCATGTGATGTAAGCCATAATAGAAAGATTTTGATGATATTAAAAACAATTTGTGCTCAGTGCCAATGATCTCCATACCCAAACTACAAAAACCTTTTGAGATTGATGCAAATGATTTAAAATATGTGGTGGGTGTAGTTCTCACTCAGCACAATCATCTGGTGGATAAAATAATGAGACACTATTGGATGTCATGCAAAAATAACCCACCTATGATAAAGAAATGCATTCCATTATAAAATTCTGCCACTAATGGAAGCATTACGTTTTTGGGAATGAGAAAATTATCCACATTGATCACAAGCCTTTGAAATTCATGCAAACCAAAGGGAAGTTGTAGAATGGATGTCATCAAAATTAATCCACATCTCAATATCAATTATAATACAAGGAGTACCAGTCATGTCGCTAACTTCCTTAGTCGACCTCCAATTGAAACACTAACCATGGTGCTCCACTCGTGCATACATGAGGCCTGTAGGTGGTCCCAAATCTATGATAACGATCCTGAATTTGTTACCACCTATCAAATATTGAGAATAAACATGGACGTCACTAACTTTCATCTTCTAGGCGAACTGTTAGCCATATGGGCCATCTTTGTGTTCCTTCAAGTAAACATGAAAATTTGATTTGGGAAGTTCACTACAATGATATGACAAGACACTTTGGCAAGAAAAATACAATGACCTTGCTACAAAAGTATTTTTATTGGAAAAAACTTCGATAGGGTGTCAACAAGTATACCAAGTCCTGCACTGTTTGTGCCATTTCCAAGCTATCCATTAAGAAGTAAGGGTTGTACACCCCACTACCTACCCTTGACATGCCCTAGGAATCCATTTCAATGGGCTACATGTTAGTATTCCTTGAACCAAGTAGGGAAATGATTGTATCTTCATGGTTGTTGATTGATTTTCTAAGATGCAGCCATTTGACATCCTACAAAAATAATATTATCATGAAGACCACTGCCAAGCTCTTCTCCAAATAGTGTGGGTACATTTTTTGGATACTACATACCAAATCTATGGGAATGAACATGAATTTGCTACCACCTACCAAATATTGAGCACAAACATGGACACTACTAACTTTCATCTTCAGGGAAAATTGTTAGCCATATGGGACATCTTTATGTTCCTTCAAGTGAGCATGCAAATATGATTAGGGAAGCTATCTATAGTGAGATGGCAGGACGTTTTGGCATGAAAAGACACTGACCTTGCTACAAAGGTCTTTCTATTGGATGAAACCTTGATATGATGTAAACAAGTATACCAAGTCTTGTATTGTGTGTGCCATTTCCAAACTAGACATTAAGAAGTAAGGGTTTTACACCCCTCTGCCTACCCCTAAAAATCCCTAGGAATCCATCTCGATGCACTACATGTCAATATTCCTTGAACCAAGTAGGGAAATGATTATGTATTCATGGTTGTTGATTGATTTTCTAAGGTTTCCACTCTAACATATTGCAAGAAGAATACTATTATAAATACCATTACCAAGATCTTCTCTGAAAAATGTGGGTACATTTTGGGATACTACATACCAACATATCATATCAAGATAGTATGTTCCTACACACATCCTCGCCCTCTGGTCACTATTGGATAGGAAGATTATTGAATCGATTGACTTCCACCCTAAACTAATAGCAAGACAGAGGTCGTCAATAGGAATATCATGCAAATGTTGTGCATGTGCAAAGCCAAGCATCCACGCACATGGGATGAAAGTATCCCCTATTTTTAACACAACTACAACAAAGCACTCCCTAACTCGACAAACCACAACACTTTTAAGATGGGCTTGGGATTTCAACCATTAGTTCTTATTGATATAACACTACCTATTGCATCTATATAGGTGGAATCTTCCCATGCTTAATTGATACCTTGCTAGAGGAATATCCCTATGCCTTTTCACAATGGATATGCACCATCACAAATAATGAAAATAATTGTAAATGGACATGGAAATGCCAAAATTTTAGTAGGGGAAATTTGGTATTTTCTATAAAAGATAAGAAGCCTTCATTTTATCTTGAGACAAGGAAAATTGGAAATGTGTTTGGCCTTTCTAGAAGTTCTCTTTACTAGAGATGTGAGAGGTTAGATTATATTGAACCCCCCTTTGAGCCATAAGGTAGAAACTATATATTGATGTTTTTGTAGGCTACAATTCATCATTTGGCTTACAATTTCTATGAAATATTCCTGAGTTCAACGTGGGGATTTACAATATGAGGATAAAAAATTGGAGTGGCAACAATAAGAGGATTGTGGAAGATGAAGAAGGAGCTTTCTTTTGTAATTTCTCAAAATCATGGATTGATGCTTCTAAACTGTTGGAAGAAGGTGAGTAAAGGAGTGATATCAAAGTTTCACATACAAACATAGTTTGTGTAGAGGAATTTCTAGATATGAAAATGGTTTGTGCAAAGAAAGGGTTGGGAAATCACAACAACATAAATATTATTGTGATTGACCCACCATTTTTTTGCGATGGGGGAGGGTTGTATATTAATGTTTTAGGAGGCTACGGTTGATCAATCGACTTACAATTTCTATGAAAGGTTCATGAGTTCAACATGGGGCTTTGCAAGATGAGGTTGAAAAATTGAAGTGGTAGAAATAAGAGGGTTGTGGAAGATGAGGATGGAGCTTTCTTTTGGACTTTCTAGAAGTCATGGATTAATGACTCTAATATGTTGGAAGGTGAGTAAAGGAGTGATATCAAAGTTTCATATACAAACATGGTTTATGTAGGCAAAATTTTAGATATGAAAATGGTTTATGAAAATAAAGGGCGGGGCAATCACAACAACATCAATTTTGTTGTGATTACCCCACCCTTTTTCCGCACAAAGCAACCATTTTCATATTTGGAAATTTGTTTACAAAAAAAACACCATGTCTATATTTGAGACTTTGATCATGCTCCTTTCCTCGCCTTCCTCCTACAGATTAGAGCCATCTTTCAATGACTTATAGAAATTCCAAAAAGGATCTCCCTTAATAGGAAGATTGTACATATGTTGTGTATGTACAACTCCAACCATCCACACACATGGGATGAAAGTCTTCCCTATGTTTAACATAACTACAACAAAGCACTCCATATCTTGACCAACCACAACACTTTTCAGGTGGGGTTGGGATTCAACCATGAGGTCCTATTGATGTAGCACTACATATTGCATCCACATACATAGACTCTTACCATGCTTAATTAAGATATTTATAGAGGAATATCCCTACACATTTTCATAATGGAAATGCACCATCACAAATAATGAAAAAAATTGTAAAGGGAAATGGAAATGCCAACATTTTAATAAGAGACCTTTGGTATTTACTAAAAAAGATAAGAAGCCCTCGCTTTATGTTGAGACAATGAAACTTGGAAATGTGTTTGGCCTTTCTAGAAGTGATAGGTTGGATTAAATTGAACCCCCTTTTGAGAAATGGGGGAGCGATTATAATTGGTGTTTTAGGAGGCTATGGTTGATCAATCGACTTACAATTTCTATGAAATATTCCTAAGTTCAATGTGGGGATTTACAAGATGAGGATGAAAAATTGGAGGGGAAACAAAAAGAGGATTGGGGAAGATGAGGAAGGCGATTTCATTTGGGATTTTTGGAAGTCATGGATTGATGGCTCTAATATGTTGGAAGAAAGTGAGCAAAGAAGCCATATCAAAATTTCATATACAAACATGGTTTGTGTAGAGAAAATTCTAGATATGAAAATAGTTTGTGCAATGGGGCGGGGAAATCACAACAACATCAACTTTGTTGTGATTGCCCCACCCTTTTTTTGCACAAACCAACCATTTTCATATCTAAAACTTTCTTTACAAAAAAAAACCATGTCTGTATTTGAGATTTTGATTTCGTTCCTTTCCTCGCCTTCCTCCAACAAATTAGAACCATCGATCAATGACTTCACATTGATCGTGGTAAACATTGAGATGCAATGATGAGATTTTGAGCTATAAACAGTCTAGATCCATTTTAACTTGAGATCAACTAAGTGTTGAGAGGGATCAAATCTCTCTCGATGTTTGATTAATACAAATTTAAGATGAATCCATACTGGTTCTTGTTATTTTTTTCTATAAGCTTGGTTGTACTACATCTTCATCATGTCCAATATATCACCTCGATCAGGGCGAGGAATTGAATAGGTGACTTCACATCAAAGAGTGCCTTAACAGAGCACCTGATCACCACACCATCTATCCAAAACCCCATGGACATACTGATTCTTGTTATTAGAAGTCTTAATTTGTTAAAATGTTAATTAAAAAAATATTGAATTTTTAACCCATGGTTTAAAAAAAATTGATTTGGAATGTGTTGAGTTTTTATCCAGTTAAAAATTCAATATAAAACATAAGTTATATAGATAGAAAAGTCGTTTATTTTCTATGATATAAAAATGATTCAAAATTTAATTAAAAAATAATAATTAAATTTATTTTAAATAATTGTATATTAAATTTTGATATTAAAATCATTTTTTATTTTCTATGATATAAAAAAATTAGAAATTCAATAAGAAAAAATAGTAATTAAATTTATTTTAAAGAATTATGTAATAAATTTTTTAAATAACTTTTTAATAAATTAATTACTTTAAATTTAAATAAAATATAATTAACATCTATGAAAAGTTTGAATGTAAATGAAAGCATTGTTTAAATATTCTTGACCAATTCAAATTCTTATAAATATTAATTTAATATTAAATTGATTTAAAACTAAATTAATTTATCATTATAAATATTAATTTAATATTAAATTGATTTAAAACTAAATTAATTTATCATTTAATTTTGTATGGTCAAATTCAAATTCTTATAAATATTAGATTGATTTAAAACTAAATTTATTTATCTTTTAATTTTGTATTGTCAAACATTATTGTTATTTGATTTAAAACTAAATTATTTTATCTTTTAATTTTGTATTGTCAAACACTATTTATCTTTTAATATTGTATTGTCAAACACTATTGTTTTACAGGGAAAAATAAACTAATCATCTAACTATAAAATAAAGTCCGGCAAATTGATGAATCTTATTTTGAAAAGGTTTTTCGTTAGTTATTATGTAAAGTTATTCGCAACTTAACAATCATCATTCAAAGAAAACCACGATAATTTACTAGTGTTTCATAAGGGGGCAAGCTTTCAAAAACTATAATAAATTAACCAACTGGTGGTCAGTAAGGGGACACACTTTCATTGACTATAATAATTTAATTTGATTATAGACAATATATTTCAAACCAATTTATTTTAATTTAATTTTAATTTAACTAGTGGTATAAGGGTAAGGTCCACAATGCAGTCGAAAAATGCATGTCTCTCACAGTGTTATTTTCTTACTGTATCGCGAAGTTTGGACAAAAAAGAAATTCCAAACTCCTTCAAATTAATCAATTAATCTAGCTTTTCACAGGTTTTTGGTTGGTTAATAATGTTATTATTTTTTTTTTTTAAAGCTTGGTGGGATGATATTTTCATCATGTCTAATATATCATCTTAATAGATGTGGAGAATTGAATCGGTGACTTCACATTAAGAATACTTTAACAGTAATTTCACATTAAGAAGTACCTTAAGAGAACATCCAATCACCATCTATCCAAAACCCCATAAACAATAACTCTACAAAATTATTCACAACTTAAAATAACTTACTTTTACTTTAAAAGATTTCAAAAGTTATTTACAAATAAACCCAAAAAAAACTTAGTGTATATTTCAAAATTTAATTTAATTAGAAGTATAAGGTATATAATGCAATCCAAAAATGCATATCTGTGACAGTGTTCTTTATGGGCAGGAAAATATTTCCATTTTAATTAACCCTAGTTGGGCGTTTTAGGGAAAAAGTTAAGAATATTGATCTTCCATTCAATGAAGTCGGCGAACTTACAACCATCCAGGGTCTCTGTTGATTCAAATCCTTATTGCCTTGCTTCCCTCATTTTAAAGTAATTATGACCTGCATTTTACATATTGTACTTAAACGAAAGAAAATGCTAAAGATTAAAGAATGATAATATTATATTGCAAAATACTGTATTGGATGAAAAAAATTACGTGAAGGATCCCACGATAATAATAGTCTAAACAGAAACTGAACTGAACTATGTGCATTCGTCTTCAATAAATGAATGGAATTACAATTAGCAGGAGGATTATATCTACCTGAGGTTGTACTGTCTTTATGTGAGACAACTCCGTAGATGGCTTATTTTCTGAATGGATTGGATGCTTTACATTTGCATTTACTTTCAGAGCCCTGTCAAAATTCAGAGTCCTAAAAACCCTAATGTTTATATCACACAACAATTTTTTCATGATGGATGCAATCAGGGTTGGAATTTCAGAACTGGGTTACTCTTCAAATTTGCCTGTTTTAACAACTTTCTTATTTGTCTGCACACTCAAATTTGCCTGTTTTAACAACTTTCTGACCTGTCTGCACAATATTAAACTAGAATTTTGACGGTCTAAAATTATTTTCAATTGTTGACGAGCAAATCACCCCATGAAGAGAAATTTGCCCATCAAATTCCATTCCTGGATGCAAGAATCACATGGCACGTTTTAGATTCATCTTAATTTTCTTCAAATGCAAAGCTCAAAGAATTGATCCTCATCCATTTTAAATCTCTTGAGATGTAAATCTGAGAGACTTGATCCTCTAGGCCTTTGGGTAGATCAAGATTTAAGTTGGATCTATGATGATTAATTCCCCCTTAAAAAGATATATACTCCACATGAATACTATGGGTCAATACCATGGATTCTCAATGCCATGAGTCAATACCATAGGTCATTTTTATTTTTATGATTATTTTATTTTTGTAGGGTTACTTTTGCTCCCATAAGCTCTTTTAGCCCAATATGATAGAGATGTTGTAATGTAATGTTTAACATCGTGACTAAGTCAAATTACATAAAAATAAAAAATAAAAAAAAACAATTTAAATTTAAATTTAAATAAAAAAATTAATGTAATGTAATGTATACATTTTAACTAGCTCAAAATAAAATACCAAAATAAAAATAAAATAATAATAAAAATAAAAATGGCTTATCATATCCATTTTAACCAAAGATCTACCAAAAATGGAGGGTTTCAAATCTCTTGATATGAAAACTACTTTTAGAATAATAAAAGATTTGATCCCTCTTGACCCTTGGTAGATCCATAGTTAAGTTGGATCTATGTTTGTTATTTTTATTTTATATTTCTGGTTTAATTTCCTTGCAACCCAATATGGTAGAGATGTTGTAATGTAATTTTTAACATTTTGACTAAGTCAAATTAGATAGAAAACAAAATAAAATAAAAATTTAAAAATAAAATTAAATAAAAAGATTAATGCAATGTAAACATTTTCATTAAAAAATAAAAATAATGAAATAATAATAAAAATATAAATGACCCATGGTATTGAGAACCCATGGTATTTATGTGGAATGTAGCCTATTTAAAGGGGGGAATTAAATCAACCTAGATCTATCTTAACTTGGATCTACCAAGGTCCAATAGAGATCAAATTTCTTGATATGAAAACCTCTTTTAGAGTAAAAAGAGATTTGATGCTCTTACTAGATCAATAGTTAAGATGGATTAAACTTCTTCCTCACCTGAAACATCGTGCTCTTCAATTAAAATACACATATTTCTAGAAGTTCTAAACAACATTATTTTGTTATTTTCATTTTAAATTTTAAATTTTATTCTGACTGAGTTAAAACCACCCTAGATCCATCTTAACTTGGGATCTATCAAGCCCCCTCTCGAGGTGAAAACCTCTTTTTTGAGTGAATTTTTTTTTAATTTTATTTTGATTGAGTTAAAGCCACCTTAGATCCATCTTGACTTCGCATATATTCAATCCAATCAAGCCATGTACTAAAGCTAGATAGTGAATCCTTCTATAAATCAATTGCGATAGCAAATCACAGTAAGCAAAAAAGGAATCAAATCAAACCAAAACACATATAATTTCCCGCAATAATTTCCCGGGAAAGCTTACTGCTCAAAACCCCTCTATCATATATTTTATATTCCACAAGGAATCATGAAACAATTACAATGCACTCTTCTCACAAGAGTCTCCTGCAATCTGCCTATCTTCTCACGCTGATCCAGACAAAACCAGGCCAACACTTAGCCAATTCTCAGCTTGTCTTTAGCCCGCCTTGCTCACGCAATTCCTGATGAATGCAATCCTTCCTTGCTCACACAATTCTTGATGAATGCAATCCATATTCTTTAGGAATTTAAGCCTTCCTCAACTGCACAGAGTATCATGGGCATCCTACTAATATCACAACTAATAGTTAAATTCTATTTACCCTTTGTCTCAACTAGGTCTCCACTGGAACTGACATGCATGGATCTATTAATAGTAAACCATCAGTTGCATGGCAGATCACTGATTGTGAATTAAATATGATTTAATTCACTTGATCTCTCACTAGTGCAGCAAATAGTTACAATTAGTTCAACTGAATCTAACTCACCTAACTGAGTTAACTGATTACTCATGCATTAAACTAATGCACCAACTACAATTCAAACTCCATAGCTAATATAATTACTCTGCATGCCTCACCAACCACCATCAACTCGAAATACATGAGCTAACTGAGTTTATCACACTCACTTAACTATTAGAAGTTATCATGAGATAAGATTACATTTTATTGTCCAATTTCATTAAGGGATACTTAATTTTGACACATATCCAATTTATTAAATAAATTTAATTTCACACTAATGTATCGCTAGGACCCATCACTACACGACCTGTGGTCCCACACTAGTGTAGGTGTTGTCAAGTTGTTTTTGGATGCCAATTTCACTATTTCTTGTTGCAAACTTCACCATATCAAGCCCCGAGAAGGTGATCAAATCTCTAGAGGTGAAAACCTCTTTTTTAAGTGAAAAAGTTTGGGAAATGTTTGCACCGCAAGTGATTTGATCCCTCTATCGAAGATATATTTAATTTTATCAATAGTATGCAAATATGTCTGAGATTAATTTGGTCATTTTAATTTTAATTTTTCTTAGTTACCTCATTTGTTGAGATGATAAATATTGTTAATAAATTTAATGATGAAAAATGATGAAATAAAAATTTTGAATGGAAAGTGACAATAATAGTTTTGAATGATAGAAAATGTAGTCAATTACAAATAGTCTTCATTGTGATCAATATAAAACTATTTTATTTTACTATTCTTATTGTCACCCTTGTTAGTTTTATCATATTTTCATATCGATGATATAAAAAGGACACTTGAAATTGTAAACCATTTAAATCTTTAGCTCGAGTTGTTGTAGTAATCATCATACCTTGTCTCCCTTGCTCTCCAGTATTTATAGGTTGAATTACTATAACACAAAAATCAATGTACATTGTCAATAATTTTTTGTGCTTACACTGAAATCAATGCACATTGTTAACCTAATCACTTTAAACTTAATGTACCATCATACATCCAATTACATCAAATCAGAAATCAACATCTATACTAAAATCAATGCATCTAATGCAAGAAATCAAATAAGATTAGAAAACTACTTCTACAATAAAATTAATGCATCTTATGCAAGAAATCAAATAGGATTAGAAATAAACATCTACACTCAAATCAATGTATCTAGTGAAAGTAAGAAAATGGGATTATAAACCAACTTCTACACTGAAATCAATGCATTTAGTGCAATCAATCAAATAGGATTAGAAATCACCATCTACACTGAAATCAATGCATTTAATGCAAGCAATCAAATAGGAGTAGAAATCATCTACATTGAAATTCAATGAATCTAGTGCAAACAATCAAATATAATTAGAAATAAACATCTACATTGAAATTTATGTATTTAGTGCTAGCAATAAAATATGATTAGAAACCACCATCTACACTGAAATCAATGCATTTAGTGCAAGCAATCAGATAGGATTAGAAATCATACACATTGAAATCAATGCATCTAGTGCAAGCAATCAAATAGGACTAGAAATCACCATTGTAACACCCTCATCCCACATCTACCCAAGTAACCAGCCAACCAGGGTAAATATGTGACGAGAGGTCACTATAATGGGATTCAACCTCCTAGGTGACCTTAAGGAAGTGGAATCGACGAAAACACATCACACAAACCTTCCACATCAACAACAAAACTCCCAGGAGTCGTCTCAACCACTCAGGTAGACATCCTTGGGTCCCAATGGGTTCTTAGACCATTAAACCCCAGGACACTCCCTTGATATAGGCAAGGGTGCGTCTAGGAGGCTTTGGATGCTCCCACAACATGGGTATGCATGCATCTAGGGATTTTTTTCCTCGGACCTGTGCCAACGTCCCTGAGATTTGAGCCACTTTTTCAGGCCTAGAGATCAGGTCACCACCCATAACTCAATGACAATTTCATAAATGAATTATAACAATGAAACAATGATACATTTTCACAAACATTGGAAAGGTATAGATTGGACCCCTACTAGCCATGACAAACATCTCGTTAAACATGTCACAATTATGTAATCTACATGTTTAAACAACAAATCTGAGAATAGGGGTATCATAATTATCTGATAATCACTAAGAAGCATTGTTACCTTACATCATTAGATGCATTATCATTTATTAGGTCATAGATACATTGTTCATTCATTTACAAATAAAAATATGAGGAGAGCCATACATCATCAATGTCATAATACATGCTTATAACCAACATAATAAAAACAAAAATATCAAGGATACATCAACCATAAAATCCACATATAAACCATTACATTTACACATAAGATGTCAAGGAAATAACCTCTTATTAATTAGTGCAAAATCTAACCCGAGATGGGACTACCACATTCCACCCGACCATAGATTGGTTGAGTAAAATATCTCTTCAAAAAATCACCCTCGTGCCATATTCCAAGCATGGATATGGGACTCAAACAAAAATAACCAACCAGGGAATCCTGAAGCTAAACCACCTCACCCTCATCAATAGAAATCGGGCTTTACTGCAATCCATCCTGGACCACTAAGCCATAAAACAAGAATGAATGTCACCAGATTTCTCCACCTACACCATGAGTATTTTTCCTGACTTCTAGTCTCTCATTATTTACTTCAATCCACACCATATCACTAGGCCCTAAAATGAGACTCCACCCTCTAGGATTCATCATATATCTTGCCATTCACCGGCAAGAATTCCTAGACCTAATCAAGGGAAACCGCCTTTAGGCTTATCGTATATCCCACCATTAATTAGTCGAGGATTCCTAGGCCCACCGAGGCAAACAATACCTGGCTTTACCACAACCCATAGTTTGTTTCAGGGGTCACTAGGCTAGTGGCTTTACCACAATCCATAGCTTGATTTAGGGATCACTAGGCCATGTCTTCTTCCTTTCGGAATACTCTGTTCACTGCTCTATGCTATTCCTTCGCTACCATTCCCATTCCATTCAATACTTTATAAACTCCACCGACTGAAGTGGGATCCATCTCCATCCTACCACATCATCATCCTCCCACAACACAAATTGCACTTCGTGGATTTTAGCTTTTACTGCATTCCCCAAACTCTAAACTCTACGATGTGTGGTAAACTATAAACATAGAGATGTGCAATGTGGGTGGGTCCCAATTGCATGTCACACTTCACAACATTTAGCATTTACCACGCGCACTTATAACAAAACCAAAGATTTGCGATTTGCGATGCGGTCGGTCCCACCTTACTTGCCACGTCACTTCCTTCTCCCCACATTTTGCACTTCCTTTCGTAATACTTCATTCACCGCTATATGTTTTTCCTTTGCTACCATTCCCATTCCATTCGCTACTTTATAAACTTCGCCGATTGTAGTGGGATCCATATCCATCCTGCCACATCATCATCCTCCGACAACGCAAATCGCACTTCGCGGATTCTAGCTTTTACTGCATTCCCCGAACTCTAAACTCTACGATGTGCGGTAAACTATAAAAATAGCGATGTGCGATGTGGGTGGATCCCAATCGCATGTTGCACTTCACAAAATTTAGCATTTACCACCCACGCTCATAAAAAAAACCTAATATTTGCGATGCAGTCGGTCCCACCTTACCTTCCACGTCACTACCTTCTCCCTGCACTTTGCACTTTGCATCTTTTAGCATTTACCTCCGCTGCTTATAGCAAAACCTTCTGACTTGCGATCTGCGATGCGGTCGGGTCCCACCTTACCTGCCACATCACCTCCCTCTTCGCATCGCATCGCTGATTCCTTTTCTCTTATCATACACTGTAAAACATGCGATGTGTGATTTTATGTGGATGCGATAAAGTTCATAATTGAAGTCTACAAAATTTCAAGTCCAGGTAATGAGTTTTTATGCTATTTTGTTTAGCAAAAGGGTTAAAACACGGTAGAAAGGACTCGGGTAGCAAATAGACACCACGGGTAATGTCGGGATAAGGCGTTTGCGAAGAAATGATCAGGTTGTAACTTCAAGACAGGAAAAGGGTGTTCATACAACAGTTTCTCCAACACAACACTCAGTCTGCCAACACAACAGTAAAATGGGGTCCACATCCTAACTGTCCCACTACATTAGCACCTGCTTTGAACAAAGCATTCCACAGAGACTATAATTTTGTAGTAAGTTAGAGTTTAAAGTTCAAGTTTAAGTCTAAAAATGCCATGTTTGTTAAGGACTGTATTGTAGGAATTAAATTTGTAAGCTTTTGTATAAATACTTCAGTTTTGGAAGTATCAAATGTCGATTGATTGAGATCAGAATCATTACTATCTTTTGGAGTACTGTAAGCTTTTCCAAAGCACTGGAGCATCAATAATAATCAAACCATTCACAGGATTATTGTGGCTTAAATACTGGTGGTGTTTTTCTTCTGTTGTTATGTTTCACTGTTATCTTCCATTGTAATCATCTGAATTCTAATTGTAAAGCAGAAAGCATGATGAATAGGATTTAATTTTGAGTACCTTATTCTGGCTGCTTTTACAATCATAATGTTTCCCACTAAAGACCAAAATAAATAATTCTTAATTACTCTTTAGTTCTGCTGAATATTTTCACATTTATGTCATAAATCCATTTATAAATCTGAAATATCTAGTAAATACTCCTATCTTGCCATGTGTTTACTCTGTGAAAATTTGAAGCAACTATCTAGTTATATTTTGACTCCATTTCCCAATAGACATTAATCCATTGAATACAATCAATTTTCAAAACCCAAAACTCAAAACCAAAGTACAATCATAACTAGCCTAAAATATTATCCAAACAAAGTTAAATTTTATAGAGAGAGTCCTATTTGAAACTGTCATGGCTAGATCCCTGTTTCCAAAGTTGGTTTTATGTTTCCTCTGGGATTCTATCTTCAGCCTCGGAATTACAGAACACTAACATAGTGGCGACCATACTGGGGAACACAATTTATCTTCCTCAATAACACTTATCAAGTTTAGTTTTGACTTTGGTGGTGAATATAAGTCAAACACTAGAATGCTATTCTATTCACCTGGCGACTCCATTGGCAGCAAAATATAGAAACATAGATTCACTGGTGACTCCACAATTTTCAATTGACGTAAAGGCTCCACTGGTAGAAGAATCCATATTTGTTGCGGACGTGTGGTGACTCCATTCTTTGATTGATTGACAAGATGAATCCAAGAATACAACGCAGGTATGCCCCAATGAACTTAGATCACATTCCTGGATTCCCACACAAAATGCCTCAGGTAAATTGGGAAAGAAATCTTCCTATTTTTCAAGATGAGAACGTTGATGATGCTTTACTGCATCTCATTAAATTTCATATTCATTCATGGAAGTTGAAAGTTGAAGGGCATGAGGACTACCACATGAAGATGTTCATGGCAACATTAGATGGACAAGCAAGGGAATGGTATGAATATTTAAACCCTGGTAGCTTGTTTTCTTTAAATTATTTCCACAAGGTGTTTTATGAGCATTATAAAGGACATTCCCCATCATTTTTATTAGTGGAAAACTGTTGTGATCAGTTTGAGGTTTTCATACAATACATTGAAAGTATTGATGAAGATCTAGTAGATATGAATGATGAGGGTCTCTTAGAATCAATTTATGGTTTCCATTCTAAAGTTGTCTGTCATGATAATCAAGGGAATATAGCTAAAAAGGAAATCAATCAAGAAATGAAAGTAGATCCACAAGATCTTTCTGTGGAGACAAATGATAATTCATCTGCTCTTTTGTATGAGGCTAAAGAAGACATTCAATCTCATTATCAGTATTCAGGAGAGAAAGAAGACAATTACTGTGTTATCAAAAGAAAACAAAAAGTACTTTCTCCTCTGTTTGAAGATGATATAGATCAGCTCCTGAACAATCATACTACAACCCAAGCTAATTCAGGTTTGTAGTGTCCACATAGTCAAGAATGTGTTAGTAAAACTTCTTCCATTTTTGAAAATGAAAATCTAAGTTTAAATGAGGACAATCCTGAAACTAGATTTATAGATCATCATGAAGAAATACAATCTCCTTTTTCAATGTTCATATTTGATGAAGTTTCTCCTAAACCTGATTTGCCTAAGTACGATAAATCTGAAGATAATTTCAATGAGGAGCATGATGAAACTATACAGGATATTGTTGTGAGTAAACCAATTTATGATGTTGATTCCCTGCAAGGAGATCAACTAGTAGATATTGTTTTCTTTCATGAAGATGATGTGGTTGTCATGTTTGATAATCATGAAGAATGTTTCTTGTTTAAGGATGACTTAGATTATGAATTTGATGACTATGAGCCTGAGAGAGACAGTATGCCAGAGATTGAGTGAAAATTTCTCAAGATTGAAGAATTTACAGAAAATACTCAAAAAGTAGAATGTTATACTTCCCCATGCCTTCCTATCAATAAAAAACCAAGTGTTCTTTCAGATCAGAATGAAGGGATTACTTGTATTTTTGCTGCTGGATCTCAAGACAAGGTAATGCTTTAGGATTTTCAAGATCCCTTTAGTAGTCTTTTGCAAACATTGGAGAAGATGAATGTTGTTTTGTTTGTCAGCATAAGCCTTGGTTTCAGTTTCTATTATGAGTTGCATACACGTACATCACTATGCTTGCTCGAGGAAAGTGAGAGAAGAATTTTAGTAAGTAGTGTTACGTAGGTAAATCCTCTCTGCGGACAGAGAAGATCCCTCTAGCCCTAGGGTGGGTCTAGAAACAAAGGCACATGCTAAAGTGTTGATTCCTAGTTAATGAATAAACAAGAGACACGGTAGATTGACCTACCTGGAATTCAATGCTGTCGTCGTTGCAGAAAGAGTAGTAGCCTCTCGCTCCTGCCTTGGAAAATCACAATCCGTTCACTGTTATGCCCGGATACCTGCACATAGAAGAATAAACAAGAACAATTACGACATCATAGTTTCACTCATAACTATTAACCAGTCAAAGAGGTCTAAAAATATCACATTACATAAACATCATAACACAATAGTGGAACCAAACATCAGTCATGTATATAAATGAATAGAAGGAAGAGTTACAACTGATGCTTTGACGTCGCAGTCTCCTCTAGCGGGGTTCAGATGAAGCGCGTCTCAGATGTTCGTCAGGGAATTTGGACGGGATGAAGGCATGGACTCAAGCTTTCTCAGAATTCATGGACTCAAGCTTCCTCAACTTAATTCCTTGTTATTCTATCTTCTCTAGTAATTCAACTATAGTATGTCTAATTCTCCAATTTCAACTAGCTTATACTAAGAGAGATAGTTTCTTTTATAGAGGAAAAGGAGGAGGTTAGGATCCCTACAAAGGTGGGAGGGAGGCCTATCCTTTAGGGAGTTCCCATGAAAGGTGGAAACCATCAACCTAAAGGAGGGAGTCCATGGTTTATCAGTTCAACCACTCCCAATGACTCATCCTCGAGGTGGTTGGAGTGGAATCTCCGCCTCTATTTTTTTTTTTAAATCCATAAATAGCTTAGCACGGGTGTCTAACTGGCACAGAGCGCTACCTAGCGTGGGCCCAATGTTAATTTTCAAGTTTGGCGTGAGGGTGTAACTGGATACTTGCACCAAGGCAAAAACAAGGGTTTTTACAGCTCTGCTCGGGGAGTTGTCAAAAGAAGGAATATTCCCCTCATGAAAAGGGATGCAATGATGGTCTTTGCAAGGCATGACACTTCTTATTGGTCATATAAATGACCCTCAAATGTGCGAGTTGGGGATTGCAGGGACAGTGAAAAAATGTTGTGTAACAGATGCCCCATAAAGCATGAGGTCCGAGGGAGAGGGAGGGGAAAAATGCTTTATGAGAATGCGTTCGAACCAAACACCGCTGTCAGAAAACCTGCAATTACAAATACAACTGATATCTCTAATACATGAACATGTGGCATGGGCGTAGCCATCCATAATAGAGTACATAAAGACTGAGATCCGAGGTATGGATGCAGCCATACAGCAGTACGAATCAACAAATAGACTCAGGTATGGTTGCAGCCATCCAATCAAAAGAGTCATGTAATAAATCATGACAATCCACAAAAATCCGCAGCCTAGATTTTATCAAACAAAACCCAGGGTCTTGTGTTCCATCTCAACCCGAACAAGTACAATTTCAAGCATGCAGATATATGAGTTGAAGTCAAACATGCAGGAAAATTGTCTGATTACCAGCCGATGATGAAAGCTGTTAACAGATGCGAGAGAAACCATAATTAATGACGATGGCCCTCAAGGTAAGAAAGGTACAATCTACGGAATGTGAACAATGATCTGACATCAAACACTCACAGAATCACTTGATCAAAGGTCAATGATGTGAACCTTGTGTCAAATGCGAAAAACATGCCATTGAGGCATGCAGGCTCCAAGGTACTAGAAGGGAGTCTCTAGATCAAATTCTCGGATAATGAGTTGAAGTTGATAGGAAGTGACCTGGTTGAAGGAGGGCCATAATGATTTCCACATCATAGACATGAGACAGAGGAACATGATGATAGTGAATCAAGACCAATAGAGAAACAGAGGAAGGTTGACAACTGTAAAGGAAAACTTCTCTTGAACATATCAGTAGCACGACACCGGATTTGGCAGTATTTGACATCAAAGGATATGAGGTCATGATGAAGTGGCAAAGAGTAGATGAGAGGTCAAAATATATTACCCAAACCCATGGAGGAAAAAATGACGAAGTGAGATGTCCCCAACCTGACACGAAATGCAGACAAGTGCCATGTTCAAGAGCGACATACTGCCAACATAGCTAAAACTTGGTTCCTTTTTCCCCCACCATTTCTGGAAAGTACCCCAATTATTTTTTAAAACAAGCTTGAAGGGAATAAAATATGCTTGCAATATAAGTTTTTCCTTCAGACAAATCCATCCTAGTACATTTTATGAGCCCTAGGAAGGAGGAACTCAAGTAACGTCATGGCAACAAAGTCCGATGTCATCAATGTTTAACGAGTCTGACAAAGGGGGAACTCAACATATTTTCATGTTTAGAGAGTTTGAAAAGAAGGTAGAAAATAAAACTCCAACAGTCCCTTTTCGTAGGTAGTCTCATTGATCCGAAAAGGTAGAAATCTATGTCTGAGAGAACCTCTTAGTCGTGATCGGCTAAGGATTTCCTTTTTCATAAATAACCCATCCCAGCGCGAAAAAGGGTTAAATGTATACTGGGTAGATATCGTTTTGCAGCCATTTAACAAGTTCAAAAACGACAAGAATCTCTAAAATCTTTTCAATTTTAGAGAGTCAGAAAAGAGTTGAAAGATGACTCCAGTAGTAACTTTTTCGTGTTTTTACCGAGTTCGAAAAAGTGTAAAATTTAACTCGTTACTTCATCACTGTCATGTGAAAACATGTTGCTGCACAAGAGACACGAGTAAAACCCATTTCTTGAAAATAATACAATAAAATAATCAAAAAATATGTCCTAAAACCTAATTAGGGTTGTGAAAAAGTTATAAAATGCCAAAAATGGTAAAAATAATTACTTTTCACTTTTTACCTCTTGTGGAGCAATAGTTACCCATTTTATTGTGCAATCTTGCGGCGATGATAACTGCGAATCTAGCAGACCAATCTCAAATCCGTCAATTCCAGGTAAGAGCCGAGACCTCTCCTGTCATTTTAAGTCACTTCTTACTATCTGCAATTTCCAATTTTGAATTATGGGGGAGGAAATGTAAATATTAGGGCACGGCGGTTGGCGCGGGTTTCGGGCACAGAGATGCGCCAACCGCCCAATTTTCTACACTAGGACACGCCCATTGGTGCGACTGTTTGGGAAACAGTGTGCCAACTACACAAACCATTTTTATGTAAAATTTTAATCAAATACCCCGATTATTCACAAATTTAAGGTTCAAAAATGGCTAATACCACTCATATGAATGTGTTTGCAGGTAGAAAGAGGCAAAATGGTCATAGAATGGAAAGAACGAGAACATAGAAAAGAAGACTAGCTGGCCATGGACAATGAGAGAGTCATGGAAGCTCTCAGAGACTGTGGTCTGAAAAAAATTCTTCCTAACTCCATATCTTCGAGCCCAACCAGAGTTATTACAGTATCTGATCAACATATGGGATGAAAATCAAGAGAAGTTCATCCTTCGAGATCAAGAACTTGAGATTGAAGTCTCTAACGTCTATTTCATAACATGATTATCGTGGAGGGGAGTAGCACCAATCCTAACTAACACCCGGCCTTGCATGGAAAACATGACCATGGTGATAGACAGGGTATGTCGTGTTGAGATTGCAACAAGATGATGAGCTTAGTGAAAAGAGTCGCCTTCACTAAGTGGGCCTGCAGGCTATTTTTGGCGCAAAGTCTATTTTTAGACTATGTCTATTTTTAGACATATGGATCATGTTCTATGAGTTGAAGGATGCTATTTGTGGATGGTTGGTCAAGTCGGAAAAAAATAGATGGACTTCTATTTTTAGACATACTGGGCGGAATCTATTTTTAGATTGCTAGTCTAAAAATAGATATGTCGAATATTATTAGCTCTTAATAATATTTGGACTATAAACATTATCTTATTCTCTTGGAGCACTTCGGTTAAGTGCACAGATGTGGCACAGGAGCTGACAGAAGGAATTACGCTATTCCTAAGGGTTAAGTGGAGCTATTGCATGGATACTTCAGTTAGAACTCATGTGACAGAGTTTGGTGGAGTTGATTGAGGAAGTTAATAGAGTTGTGTTCAGTTTAACTAATCTAAACATAGTTGAGCTATTTGTATCTAGTTTAACTGATTGATACAATTAGTGAGAGTGGTGTGAATTAATTATTAATTAATTCACTAATTATAAACTCCTTAATCAACTAGAAAACCCTTGAAAAACTTGGGTATGGAGCGATTTAGTGGGACATTCTGAGAAGAATGATGAAAAAAGCAGAAAAACCTATCAGTTGCAACTATATTGTTGCGATATATTTTGCAATTACCGATTGATTGGAGAAGCCCATGAGGATTGCGCAGTACAAGCCAGGTGGTTTATGTTATTTAATGAGCCATCCTACAACATTGATTATGCAATAGAGGCTGGCTATCAGGTGGCAGAGATTGGAGCACGTGTTTTGCTAGATCTAGCTTGATTAGTGTGTAGCAATTGGAGGTTGTGCTAAGAGCTTGCGAGGAGCTTTGTACAATGATTGTTACATGATATATATGACATATAATATACAGATAGTTGGGGGTTTTTAGCTTTAATATTTCCCATGAAATACTATGTTCATATGTGTGATTTTTTATGGTTTTAATGTGTGCATGCAATTGATTTTATTTTCACATGTAATGATCAATGGTAGAAGAGATTTTGTATTGTGCATGAAGCTAAAATAATGTGTGATCAAGAGAATCTCGGTGAATAATATATGATTTATTCAAAATTTCTACATGTCCAGGGGCATGGAAGGGATCAGGAAGTGGGAAAGTTGATATCCAGACCTTCCCAGACTTGGCACTAAAAGTAGTGCTACATACCATCACAAGAGCTGTGGGATCACAAGCACTGCACAAAGAAACAAAGACACAGTTGCTTCTTGCTGTAGACTGCTTGACACCGACCATCTACAACTGGGCAGAGGCCGTGACAATAAACATGAAATGCCCATTAACAAAATGCAAAGACCAAGTTGAATAAATTTAGTTATGGATCTAATACAGTATCGTTCTTGTTGGAAAAAATACCCATTTCCAGTGACAAAGAGGTCATAATCAAGTGTTTGCACTTAGTAAAGAGAAACACGGATGGCTGCGATAGGTAGCTCTAATACCAAGAAAGCGAGCGGTGTAAATTTCACGGAGAGTTCGGAATTCTTGATTGCTCCATCGACAGCCCAGTTGTCGTGGAGGATTGGCCCTACTCCGGTATAGATTTTACTGATGATCCGGACCTCCCACTCCTGGAGGGAGAGGATTGGGATGAAGATTTAGGTAAGCCTCATTTTTAATTTTCATGAGTATTATGATTTTTTTTACTTATGTATGTTATGACATTAAATCCATGCATTTGCAGATGTTGGCCCAGAGAGACCCGCAAGTATTTCACCGATAGCGAGACAAATCCCTCGCGATTTCGACCCTCAAGGTGAGGGCAGCGAGGAAGATGATATTGTGCACAATCTGGAGGGAATCGCACGTGGAGTCGCGGACTATGCATGATTTGACGATGTTCCTCGCACCTACCAGAGGCATACCGTAGGGGTGTCTAGCCGAATTCACCGCTTGCTGAGGCGGCTCGTACGGGCAGTGACATGCTACCATGAGCATCATGCAGATTAGACACCTTCTCCACCTAAGTTATATTTTCATCTTGCTGTTTTGAGGGGGATTGAGAGACTTGATGTCTTAGGATGTAACGAAACACACATATATTTTTGAAGTTATGATGCCTTAACAGAAATATTGCAATATATATATATATATATATATATATATATATATATATATATATATATATATATATTCCTACATGGATCTTTTACATATGATGATGATTTTACAAATTACGCAAATGTCTATCTAATACAATGTTAGCCACTGTATCAGTTAATGTATTCATTCATCTAGGAATATGCTGATATGTAATAAAATCAAAATGTCTTTCTAGCAAATCAATACGTAAATACAATCTCAGAATGTGCGGATTTCTAACTAAATAATGACTATTGAGTTTCAAAACGTCAAGCTGTGAATCTAGATTTACAAGCAATGCACGTATGCTGAGGTTGATTGCTTCGGTTAATAGCTCAATGAAAACGCTATATTCGGCAACATTGTTTGTAGTTCGTCCTAGAAAAATACCTTGCAGATCTATCAACTCACCAGCGGAATCATAAATTACCCAGGCTGCCGAAGACAAATTCTTGGTACTGTGGGAAGCACCATCCGCGAAACCGACATAAGGGGTAATAGACATCTGCACAATAAGCAAGACCCAATAAGCAGGAAAACGCTCACAAATCACATCAAACCAAAACATGTACAAAAAATTAAAATGACACCTATGTACACCTATTGCGCATGGATGACTCATGCATAATATTTTTTGAGATACAACCCATTTCTGGGCTGTTCAAGACGATGACCTTCGTAATCAATAAGCTCATAGGCCCCATTCTGCAATACACGTTTAGTGATGTAGGGCCCATGCCACATAGGTTGAAATTTTCCTGCCCCCAGCTTATCATGAGCTTGGTCATACAAGAGGATGAGATCTCCTTCAATGAAAGAATGAGGGGAAACTGACTAGTCAAAATGATCCTTGACCCGCTTTTTCTGTGCTTCGATAACCAAAGCAGCAAAGCGGCGGGTTTTATCCAGTATTTCTAAATAAAGTAGATGTTCTTCTTCTGGCGAAGTATTCGACAGTAATTTAACAACCAACTTGAGCGAAGGTATTTCACATTCAATTAGGAGAGTAGCTTCTAGGCCATAGACCAACTGGAAAGGAGTGAACCCGGTTGCACTCTTAACTGAGGTTCGGTATGCCCAAAGAGCCGAAAATAACATGATATTCCAATTGGATTTGTGGATCACAATCGTACATTAAAGCATAGTGACAAGAACATTGTTCACAGCTTCAACCTGGCCATTGGCTTGAGGGTAGTACGACGTTGAGCTGTCGTGACGCAAACCCAACTTATAAGTCAACTCCACCACCATATGATGCCGAAAATGGGAACCATGATCGGTAACGATGGCTTGAGAGACACCAAACCTATCAATAATGTGATTGAATATGAACTGAGCAGTTGTCTTACCGTCGACGGCAAGTGTATGCATTGCTTCTACCCATTTGGTGAAGTAGTCCACGTCTACGATAATATAAGCATGCCCCCCGGCCGAGTGAGGGTTACACGTCATAAAATCGATGCCCCACTTCACAAAGGGACCAACGGTAATGACAGGATGAAGAGGACTGGGTGGCGCACACATCTTGTGTTGGTAAATCTGGAAATCATGCCATTTTATTGTGAAACCAACTCCAAAAAGAGAAGAAATGAGATATCAACAACTTAGAAATAAGCCACTTCGAGGGGGAAACCTCCAATACATTACATGAATGAATAATTCTTGGATGATTCAAATTAAAAAACCTCCTTTCTATATATAGGATTCCATTGGGCCACAATGTAATCCTAGCCGACCTAACAATAATAATTTAAGGGCACAATAATAAAAATATGGGGGTTACAAGGGTACAATAATAACAATAAGGGGGTTACACTAACAACAATAAGGGACTATACTAGTAATATAGGGACCTAACATGCCCCTCTCCTTCAGAAAAAGTGTTGTCCTCAACGCTTGAGTAGCTCTGGGTGCTTTTGTATAAAATTCTCATCCTCCCATGTAGAATCTTCAGTGGGTAAGTTCTTCCACTTGATGAGATACTCTGAAATTGATCGATTCCGTAGTTGTCGAGTTCTTATTTCCGTGACCGCTTCAGGTTCCAATATGATTTTTCCTTCCACATCAAATTCTGGCAATATTGTTTGAACTGGAATATTTTCACCTATAACCTTCTTTAAGCCTGAAACATGGAAAATTGGATGCACTCGTGAAGAAGCAGGAAGCTCTAATTTGTATTCCATAGTACCAATATTTTGCAACACCTTGTAAGGACCATATTACTTTGGTGATAATTTATTATCCTTATTATCTTGCTTGAGGGACATTTGTTTGTATGGTTGCAGCCGTAAAAATACCCAGTCTCCTACATCAAAAATTCTCTCGCTGTGATGTTGATCTGCCTGTTGTTTCACTCGATTTTGTGCCAAATTCAGGTTTTCCTTTAAGAGTTGGAGAACTTCTTGTTGATGCTTGATGTGATCTTCCACTGCTTTAACCTTCGAATTTTCCCTTAAAGATGATGTGATCGATGGTGGATGATATCCATAAAGTGCCATAAATGAGGTCATTTTTGCTGCAGTATGGAAGGAAGTGTTATACCACCATTCAGCGAGAGGTAACCACTTGACCCATTGTGTTTGTTTATCAGATACAAAACAATGAAGATATCATTCCAAACATTTATTTACTATCTCAGTTTGACCATCAGATTGAGGATGATAAGATGAGCTATGAGCTAATTGAGTACCCAAACAAGAAAATAACTCCGTCCAAAAATTTCCAGTAAAAATGGGATCTCTGCTGCGCACAATAACCCTTGGGCTTCCATGTAGCTTTTGAATTCTGTCCATAAATGTAGTAGCAACTGTACTTGCTTTAAATGGATGAGATAATGCACAAAATTGTGCATACTTGTTAAGTCTATCAACTACCACCATGATGACACTCTTTCCTTCGGACTTAGGTAAACCTGTGATAAAATCCATTGAAATCTCCTCCCAACGTTGACTTGGAATGGATAAAGGTTGTAGAAGTCCCGGGGTCTTAATTGTCTCAACTTTATTCTGCTGGAAAACCAAACATTCCGTCACAAAATTTTGAATATCAGATTTAAGGCCATCCCAAAAAAATTCTTTCTTCACCCTGTGGTAAGTTTTTAAAAATCCTGAGTGTCCTCCTAAAGGAGAAGTGTGCAATTCCAAAAGAATTTTTTGTTTTAGTTGGGAATTATTACAAAGATATAAGCGATCTTTGTACCATAAGGAATCATTTTTCCAACTAAATGTATCAGATGTACTAGGATCTTGCTGCAACTTTTGAATGAGTGTCCATACGTCTTTGTCCTTCTTCCATTCATCTCTTGCTTCAGTTATCCAATCTGGTTGGATAATAGAAATGGCACAAAGCAATGCTTCCACCTCTTCATTCTTTCTTGAGAGTGCATCCGCAACAACATTAAGCTTTCCTTTTTTTGTAGATTATTTCAAAGTCATAACCCAACATCTTTGTGACCCATTTTTGCCGCTCTTCATAAATAACTTTCTGTAAATACTTTCCTTTGATTGGATGACTTTCAAAAGAAATGGGTCTTCCTTCTTGTATTAAAACAACACCAATTCCATTTCTTGAGGCATCACATTCCACAATAAAGGTTTTTGTGAAATATGGTGTAGCTAAGACCGGTGCTAGGCACATTGCCTCTTTAAGATGTTCAAAGGCCTTAGTTTCTTTAGGAGTCCATGAAAATGCATCTTTCTTCAATAATGTTGTTAGAGGTGCTGCTATTCTCCCATAATTCTTAACAAACTTGCGATAATACCATGTTAACCCGAGAAATCCTCGCAACTGCTTTATGGTCATGGGGACTTTCCATTCCTTAATGGCTTTAATTTTGTTAGGGTCTACTTTAACACCCTCGTGAGATATAATATGACCCAGATATTCCACCTCTCGTACTCCAAAGAAACATTTGGATGTTTTTGCATATAATTGTTTCTCCTGCAATAGTTTGAGCACCCTGTCAACATGTTCAACATGATCCTTCCAAGACCTGCTATAGATTAGTATATCATCAAAAAATACTAGCACAAATTTTCTAAGGAAGGATTTGAAAATGGAATTCATCAACCCTTGAAATGTAGAAGGTGCATTGGTAAGGCCAAAAGGCATGACCAAAAATTCATAATGACCCTCATGAGTTTGAAATGCTGTTTTTGGAATATCTTCAGTCTTCATTCTAATTTGATGATATCCTGAACTAAGATCCAACTTGGTAAAATAAATTGCTCCATGTAATTAATCCAATAATTCATCAATCACAGGAATGGGAAATTTATCTTTAATGGTGAGCTTATTGAGCTCCCTATAATCCGGACACATTCGCCATGATCCATCCTTCTTGTGTACCAATACTACAAGAGAAGAGAAAGAACTTTGACTAGGTTGAATTATACCCGCCTCTAACATTTCTGCAATCATACGTTCAATTTCGCTCTTTTGGAAGTAAGGATATCTATAAGGCCTGATGTTTGGAGGAACACTTCCCGGAATCAAATGAATAGCATGATCATGATCACGAATAGGTGGGAGTCCTTTGAGAGTTTCAAACACCTTGGAATGATTGTCCAAGACTTGTTGGAGATCTGCAGAAATAGATGATTTTGACGTTGGAACTTCTAGTGAGCATAATTGTGCAATTACGCCTCATTATTCTTTCTTTAGAAGCTTTGTCATGACATTAGAGCTTATTATCCTTCCTGGCTTCCCTTCAATACCCCGTAATTCGACTTCCTTTCCTTCTGAAAAAAATTTCAAGAAAAGTTCTTGAAAATTAAAAGCTACCATCCCCAAAGATTGTAACCATTGTACTCCTAGTACAACATCAGCACCTCCCATAGGAATGGAAAGCATTGGACTATTCAATACATATTCCCCCATGGTTAGCTTGATATTATGGCATTTTCTAGAGCAATTTATAATTCCTCCATTTGCAACCATCACTTGACATTCTGGTGCTAGGTATAGGAAACAATTCAATTCCTTGGCTACCTTACAATGAATAAAATTATGGGTACTACCTGAATCAATCAACACTATTACCTTTTTCTTCTTGATATGTCCTTTTATCTTGAGATTTTGAGGAGTGGTAATTCCTTCCAATGCATTACATGATATGGTCAGACTCATTTCTTCCTCTTCTTGGGTTGGTTCCTAGTGTATATACTCTTCTTGTTCATTTTCTTCTTCCTCTTCACAATCTATGTAAAATAATTTCTTCTCAGCACACTTATGACCTTTAGTGTATTTACTATCACAACTGTAGCAAAGCCCTTTTGCTCTTTTTTCTTCCAATTGTTGTGGTGTCAACCTTGTAGGTTGTGGAAATCTAGGAGTAGCAACACTTCCCTCTTTATAGAAGTGAGTGGTAGGCTTCCTTGTCGCCATAATTTTACATTCAATTTTCTTGCCAACCTGAATGCCTTCTCCAATGAATCAGGTTCCAAAACACGAACTTCATGTTGGATGTTATCCTTTAAAGTACCTATGAAGAGATCAATCCTGTGTTCCTCTGGAATATCAGTTACCCTTATATTCAATTTTTGGAAGTCCTTAATGTGCTCCCCCATTAAACCCTTTTGTTTGAGATTTATCAATTGGCTAAAGAAGGTGTTGCTCTTTGTATCCTCATAATGTGCTATCATTTCCTCCATAAAAATTGACCAAGTGACAATTTTTTTACGGGAGCAAAGCCATCGATACCATACAAATGTATTTTGTTCTAAATGTAAAGTTGCAATGCGTACCTTTTGTGTGTTTCGCACGTTATGGAGATCAAAATATTGCTCCATCTGTAGTATCCATGTTACAGGATCCTTTCCATCAAACTTCCTCATATCCATCTTTGGAATATGGTGGTTCTTCCCGCCAACATTAGAGTTTATGAAATCACGATTAACATTTATTTTGTTCTCACCGTGAGGTTCTTCTACTGTCTTTTCACCATTAGGAAACATTTCTTGTATCAAATTTTTCAAACCTTCCATATCTGCTTTTAGAACATTCTTCATGTTTTCCATTTTCTCATTGATCTTAGCTTCCATGTCATCCATCTTAGATTCCATGCCAGCCTCCATGCCATCAATCTTAGATTCCATGCCATCTATCTTAGATTCCACGCATTTCTTCAAACCATCCATATTAGTTTCCACGCCTTTCTTCAAAACTTCCATGTCATTTTTTGTTGCTCTTTGCGAGAGCGAAATTTGTTGCACTTGCTCTTGTAATTTTGATATGTCATGTTGCCATTCTTCATCTTCATGAGTCATAATAGAGCCTTCTAAAGGCTTAATGGGTGTTGAATTATTTTTAGGGGAAATTTTAGAATCCAATACTGATATATATTCTATAGTATGCCCTTGGAATCAATTCAACTTGATTCTTCAAACAAGACTTATGCAAAAAAAACAAAAAAAAAAACAAAACAAAAAACAAAAACAAAAACAAAAACAAAAAACAAAAACAAAAAAACAAAAAAACAAAAACAAAAACACCTTTTACTTGCTTTTGAGGAGCTCGATATTGAAATTGAATTATCTCTATAATTGCGGATCCTCAATATTTGAAATTCAGCCCTGTAGTGGCCCTCCGAATATTTTTTCAAATGCCACAAATCTGATCTGATTTGGATTCTTCAAGGCAAAGTTATGTCCAATCTCCCATAATGACCCAATTTTGGACTGGTTCAGTAGAGCGAACTTGTACGAATTTCCACGTGTGACTGTTTCCTCCTTTGTCTCTGAAATTGATAGAATGAAAACTAAAGTCCGTGTGATTTTGGCCACTTTTTACAGCATTCCAATCCGATGCTCAAAGAGAGATATATGAAGATTTTCCTACAATCACCTCTTTGAGATGAAATTCAGAAGCCTCAAAAAGCCCTAACTTCCACAGATCATATCTCTAAAAATATTGTGAACCAATATATGAAATTTTTCAATGATGTTCCTTAGGATTTCGGATTTATACTCTAAAAATTTCAGCTTCTGAACCTTCGTAGAAAAAAATTTATTACGAAAATACCACGATGACCTGTTTAGGTTAAATTCAGGAGCCTACAAAATTACCTAACTTGCACAGATCATATCTCTGAAAATATTGCGAACCAAGCTCTGAAATTTTGGGATGATGTTCCTCAGGATGTTGGCTTCACACTCTAAAAATTTTAGATTCTAAACCTTCGTATAAAAAGAGTTATAGCGAGACCTGTTTGGAGCAGCGAAACCCTAGAATCTCAAAGCTCTGATACCAAATGTTGTGAAACCAGCTCTAAAAAGAGAAGAAATGAGATATCAACGCCTTATAAATAAGCCACTTCGAGGGGGAAACCTCCAATACATTACATGAATGAACAATTCTTGGATGATTCAAATTACAAAACCTCCTTTCTATATATAGGAGTCCATGGGGCCACAATGTAACCCTAGTGGGGCCACAATGTAATCCTAGCCGACCTAACAATAATAATTTAAGGGCACAATAATAACAATATGGGGGTTACAAGGGTACAATAATAACAATAAAGGGGTTACACTAACAAAAATAAGGGACTATACTAGTAATATAGGGACCTAACACATTTACGAACCGCGACAATGCAGTCTTTGAAAATAAAAGGCCAAAAATAACCAGCACTAAGAATTTTTTGAGCAGTAGCATAACCAGACATGTGATTGCCACAGGTGCCAGTGTGACAGTCATTTAGGGATTTCTTAGCCTCCTCGAGAGTCAAACATTGGCGGAGTATAGAATCGACTCCAATACGATAGAGCGTATCTCCAACTATACAATAAGGTTGTGACTGATGGCGGATGCGTCAGTGAGCATCCTTCATCAACTCAGATCTAAAAGATGAAGTCTAGAGATAGAAGATGATATCACCATACCCAGGATAGAGGGTGATAATCAAGAAAAGCGAATCGTCTGGAATGGATTCCTCAGAACGGGAAGGAGCGGAGTCAGAAGGGAGAGAACAGAGAAAATCAGCAAAAACTAATGATTTCTTAGACTTAGCAGCAGTAAATTCCAAATCAAATTCTTGGAGTATAACAATCCATTTCAAGTATTTTCCCCCAGAAATTTTTGAGACAATATGTAGGTCGTGGGTTTGCAATCATAAATCACCGTCACTGTGCATAAGAGAATATAAAGACGAAAACGCTGGACTGCTTGAACCACAACTTACATTAACTTCTCGACATGATAATAACGCGTTTCTGGGTCGATAAGGTTACGAGACAAGTAATAAATAACATGCTCATGACCATCATCATCGTCTTGTACCAAAACCATGGCAATCGTACTGAAAGTGGCAGCTAAATAAAGGGAAAAATCACGATGATAATTTAGAGGGCGAAGTAGAGGAGCATTGACAAGAAATGTCTTCAACGCATCAAAATATTTTTGAGCGATTTCATCCCAACAGAAAGGGATTCCCTACTTCAAAAATCGTGTGAATCCTTTAGCTACTTCGACATATTTAGGTATAAAACGACGTAAAAAATTAGCTTTCGCTTGTAAACTCTGCAACTGACGCAATGAGGAAGGAGAGGGGAGATTGACAATAGCCTCAACCTTGAGAGGATCGAGGCGAATTCCATCTTTGGACACAATAAACCCTAAGAGTCTACCAGAATGAATGCAGAAGACACACTTGTGCAGATTAAGCCGAATGTTATTGTGTCTACAACGAAGAAAAATCGGACGAAGATGGTCAGGGTGATCCCTATGCTTAGCCGAATGAGCCAGAAGGTCATCCAGATAAGGCTGCACAATGTGGAAAATATCATGAAAGGCGTAGGACATCGCGCACTAAAATGTGGCCCCAACATTCTTTAAACCAAAAGGAAGCTTCTTATATGCAAAGGTACCCCAAGGACAGATGAAGGCTGTCTTGTGTTGATCAGTCAGGAGAATGTTTATCTGATTATAATTAGAAAAACTGTCCATAAGGGAAAAAATCTCGCTCCCAGCACAGTCGTCAATGATCTTATCAATGAAGGGAGTAGGATAATTATCCTTAGGACAAGATCGATTGATATCACGATAGTCAACATAGACATAAATAGTGCCCTGTTTCTTATCTACAGGAACAATATTAGAGACCCATTCTGTCATTGGAATTAGATAAATGAAACTATCTTTGAGAAGCTTTTCCACTTCGGCTTTAATGGTAGCAGCTTTCCTAGGATGCACCAGATGAAGACGCTGGCAAACAAGTTTCAAACCGGGGTAAGTAGTAATTTCATCTACCACGATGCTAGTATAGACTTGTACTTCATCAGAAGAACAAGTGACCCCAATATGGATGTTCTCGACGATTCCCAGCTTAACAGAAATGTCAATAGGCATCGTCTGTGTAATGTTACTCAAGTTACCTTCCAAAAAAACTTCATGGATCTGAATAGGCATTTGAAGTGGAGGAGAAGGAACTTGAGAAGCAAAACGCTCAAGAAAGGTATACATGGCCCTGAGACTTGGCAGGAACAAGGAACGATGATGATTATCGTCCCACGGGAGATCTTCGAGAGACATGGTTTCCACGATGGCCTCATCGGAGGGAAACACTTCTTTCAAAGGTTCCGGTGAATCAAAATCACCAAGCTAAGGGGATTGAGAATAAATGTCAATAGACATGCTCGAAGGAGAAAAATTAGAGGATGGAGTGTCCGACGCGGTGATGAATTCACAATAATCAATTTCAATCAGACTCAATGACATCAAATATCTGAAAGAATCAATCTGTTCAGGGGAAGGGATAACCCATGGGTCATCAGTGCGAGAAATGATGTCAACTTGAACAGTATTTGGTGGTGGAAGAGGGAAAATACCCATGAGGGCATGATCCTTGAAAAGACCTGGATCTACGCTCTCATAGGGAGTGGGAATCTTATCCACATACAAAACGTTTTTCTCAGAAGAAGAAGTGAAAAAATACAATTGATCGAAAATAATAATCTTTCCTTCGTGTGGGAATTTCAAGACACGAAAGAGAGTGGACACAACACATAGCATGGCGTGAGTCCATCAACGAATGAGGAGAATATTTTAATTAAGTTTAGCGTCAATGACTTCAACCTCGACATTGACTGTCTTCCCTTCCAATGTAATTGGTAAACTAGCAAGAACACCAAGAGGTTTAGATTCTCTTCCATCAAATGCTTCAAGAGCATTGAGTGAAGAAGTGAGAGCTAGAGAACCTATGGATTTCCAACAAGCAGATGACATAACACAGGTAAACGCACCTTCGTCCACAACTGCCCAGTGAATATTCAAACCATTAATGCCAACTTGAATGACGAGCGCAATTTGGTGCAGGAGTCGCAGGATAAAATTATCTAAATCGAAAGCAAGAAGGCTAGTATCGGCAGGATCGACCCCACCTATCGCAGATAACAAAGCCTTCCATTTTGACGGATAACTCTGAAGTACTTCTAACACAGACATTGTGGATGGTGCCTGAGCCAAATCCTCAACAATACTGTAATGCTGAGCGGCACAATTTTTAGGATTATACGAATACTTATGGAGTACACCTTTGGAAGGTGGTCGTACAACGGATTCGGTGCTAAGGCGTTAAATCTCAAGAGGGCCAGAAGTAGGTGGAGGAGGAGGGCCATCAACGATCTCCTTCCCCGCTGCCTGACGTGAACCAGAATAATCTTTCGATTGAGTAGCAATAGAAATGGGTGCAGAACCGTTCATCATGAACACCTGAGAGCCAAATTGGGCAGAGGAATGAGGTTGCTCTACCATCTGGGTCTACTGAGTTGGGAAAGGTTGTTTAAGAACAGTCGGAGCTCCTTGGGTGCCTTTGAGCAATCTACTCACTTCAGACCATCGGGGATAGTCCTTGGTGAAGTGCTCTTCATCACAAATTAAACAAGGATAATTTGGGGTATCGAATTTGGCCTTACCTTTACCCTTCTTCTTACCTTTAGATGCGTTATCCATAGGATTGGCCTGAACGACATTCACTTCTGTGGGTTTGCCATAATTCGACGTTGACTGAGAAGAAATAATATTGGAAGAAGGAGACTTTTTCTTCCCAGAATTAGATGACGAAGACCTCTGAGAAGTCTGAGACATGGAACCAATAATACCATCAACAGATGGAGTCGCTGGTGGTTTAGAAGTTCCAGGTTGAGGAGCATTAGGCAAGATATCATATAAATCGCCATACTGAGAGTACACAAGATCTAGGTACTGGGCATAAGAAATGGCTTGTTCCTCGGTTACACATTCCCCCATAGCTATGTGTTTAGCAATCTGATTGACAAAGGAGGTAGTGAACCAATGAGTTAGAAGCTGATCAAGAATCTAAAACTTGATCATGCGACGACAACGCCGTCACTCATGAATATGATCCAAGATATGAGTAGCTCGGTCTTGTTTCAATGAAGTGAGGAGGTGCGTCCCGGTCTCATAGCGGACCGGTAATTGGAAATGTGTAAGGAATGCCATAGATAAGGAATTGAAATCTTGAAAAAATCCATGAGACAGCTCAATGTACCACTTTGAAGCGGCACGAGTAAGATTTCACTGGAAAAGATAGAGCCGAATAGAATCGTCAACCAAGAGTTAGAGGAACACCACAAGTGGTAAGTCATAACATGCGTTTGGGGGTCTTCGCCAAGTTTACCCTCAAATTTAGGAAAATCACCAGGAATCTTGGTCGAAACCAGAGGCTAATATGGATTATGAAGAAATGGATCATTTGTCAACTTTGACACATCAGGTAATTCCAACGTAGAAAGAAACGGTAATTGAGTATTAAAAGTCATCGGAGGTCTTTGATATGGACCAGTGTGTACATTCCACCCAGTCCAAGCTAGATTATGTCCCCATACATTCTGTCTCAAAGGATTTGATCATAGGGATTAGAAGCAGGATAATTCAGTTGATACAGGGGTTGAGGACCAGGATATTGAGTCGAAGTAGACCACTAAGGTCCTTGCTGAGTAGCATAAGGATTCTGCTACGGAATGTAAGCATGGATTTGAGGTTGATGATATACGGGTATATTTTGAGGGTATGGAATCTGGGGTGCACTATAAACCAGCTGATAGGAAACTTGAGGGTAATAAGTGCCCTGCGGTTGAGCAGGTGGACCTTGCGGAGCAGGTTGAGCAGGCTACTGAGCAAGATAAACAGGTAGAACTGGTTGCGAAACCGAAGGAATCTGCTGGTGGGAAGGTTGAAATGGCTGCTAAGCTGGTTGAACCGGCTGGTGAAACTGTTGTTGGGGACCACCAGGTTTTCCTTGTGGGAAAGGCTGGCCTGATGGTTGCGACGGACCAGGTTGTCCCTGATAACCAGGTTGACCTAGAGAAGGACCATAGGGTTGTCCTAGTTGCACAATATTTGGGCCATATTGAACGTGCAGCTGTGATTGAGATGCAACAGGTTGTCCCTGTGATGGAGAAATTCCCCCCCAGGACCAAAATATGGTCCTGGTTGATTCAAAGTTTGACCCGAAAGACCGAAGGGTTGTCCATTTTGGGCCAAAGGTTGCCCTTGTGGACCGTATGGTTGTCCCTGTGGACCAAAAGCAGGGCCCTACTAAGCTAAAGGTTGTCCCATGGAGGGTTTTCCTTGCAAGCCAGAGGGTTGCACAAGCAAGTTAGGTCTAAAATGAGAAACATTTTGATGAGGATCAGTAGGAGACAAATAAACAAGATTACCATGCTCATCATAATAAAGCGGATATGAATAAATAGGGTTACCAACTGCATCATAGTGATGAAAAAGAGGGTGGCCAGTAGCCTGGGACTGCTGAGAACCTTGAGAGCTCTGTTGCTGAATAGCCAATAGATACTCCTCAAAAGTAAGGCCACCAGGAATCATGGGAGTAGTGGAAACAACACTAGACGCAGGTGAGGCTTCTATCGAAGGAGCTTAACGTCGGTGAATATCCAACATATACTCATCAAACGCATAGGTAGAAACCATAGTCGCAGTAGATTTAGACAGATTGTCCGCAGCGTGGGATTGTGATATACCTGGGCCGAGATTAATATGCCACGTAGGATTGAGAATAATAGACCTACGAGTGTGAAATGATCTGGATGACTAAGATGTAACAACCGGCATAGACAAAGCTACACAGACAGTAGGTTGGACTGGGACATATGTAACAGTAACCGACGGATCTGATGCCGAAGGTGACAGACCTAATGAAGGGAGGGAAGAACTCCGAGGAGGAGTTACTATGCTGGATTGTGCTAAGGAAGCAACACCAGACATAATCTGACTCAACAACCTATATCCGAGCAGAAGTGGCACCGATGGTGGAGAAGATTGGATAGAGGCACGAGAGAGATATTTAGGAAAGAGTTGATATTCTCTTGTAGAAACAGGCATTTCTTCACTACCAACTGGACTCGAGGAATCCATATCTGAATCAGCTGTAAGATCTTTGAAAATACTACGGGGACTAGGAGGTATTGCAGTAGCAACAAAAGGTGATCCTGACGTAATATGAGGAAATTCTCCTTCTTCCCCAAAACAAGACCAAGCACTTGAAGGTGGCCAATTGAACTCAACTGGCTCGTCAAGAGGAGATCGAGTAGCAAGTGGCTGGATAGATGGTAGAATAGGTTGCGAAAACTCAACAGACCTAGTGGACTGAGGGGTTTCAAAAGAAACGTCTGGAGAATAACCACCACTACGAGACAGTGAGGACGACGAAATTGGAGGTTCCACCAATTTGACCATATATCAGAATAGGAAGGAAAAGAGATAACCAAACGAAGGTTCCAAGATAAAGAACTAAGGAAATCAACCAGACCAAGTAACAAAAAATTTTAATGGGCGTGTGATCGTAGGTGATTAATTTTATAACACTGAAACCAAAATTCATTGTTTCATGTTTTAAGATTCGAGAAGCAAAAAAAAGATGACTCTAGTCACTTTCAATTTGAAATGAGTGTGAAAGGACAAGTGCTCGATGATCTCTTCTCTTGTTTAAAGAGTCATGAAAATATTGTTGGCAATATGATGCAAAGTGTTGTCCTTGATGGCAACCCACTGAATGAAGTTGAAGACATGCGACTGTTGACATGTGTTGTCCTTGATGGAAATCCACCTGATGAAGTTATTCTTGACCTGATGGACTTGATAAATGATGTAACTCTGATATGAAATGATGTTTGATGCTGAGTGTTGTCCTTGAATTGCAACCCACTTGATGAAGATGATGGAAACTTACTTGATGCAGTTGTGCTTGATAGAATATGGTTTGATGAACTAAATCTGATGTATCTACAGTGAGTACAGAAGACAAGGAAGAAAGGAATTCAGCTTGTGCAAAATCTATGGTGAAAAGAGTATGTCTCAAGGAATATGCGGATATGTCTAAAGGAAGTCGCGTATGCACGCGGGAAACAACGTTCCAAGTCGCGTATGGGCAAAAGCGCTCAAAAAGTGAAAAACCAGGGGTAACCACCATGGTATTAACCCATTATATTGGGTAATGATTCGCCTAATTGAACCCGTCCAAGAATACCATCGGATGTAATGTGGTTTTAGCTCATGGTATTGAAAAAGGGTAAACCTATATAAGGAGAAGAAATTCATTGTGCACATCACAAGTGTGGGTGCAAGATGTCTGAGCTTGAATGAATACTTCTCTTTGGAGTATATCTAAATGAAAAGGGTTACAGTTGAATGAAAGATCTGAATGTATGATGCACCAATAAAGGAGTGATGATGAAGGGGATCTAGATCTGTATTGTACTTGTATTTGCTAGATCTGTTTATGAAATGATTAGATTTGTGATGAGGCGAACATCTAGGCAAACATCTGTCTGAGGTAAAGGGTAAAATCTGAAGTGATGTATCTGTTGTGAAGAATTGCAATGACATTTAAATTTGAAGAACCATACGCTAGTTCGCCGAAGAGGAAGCGCGTATATACGCGGCTTCGCTGAAGAGAAAGCGCGTATGCACAATAAAATTAGCTCTGTAATTTGTACTGAAGTATACGCTGGTTTATGTGGACGGAAGCGCGTATATACGCGACATCAGAGAAAGGAAAGCGCGTATGCAAACTAGGGTTTGCTGAAGTCTGTGGTAAGAAATGTCCGATCTGTTCTGCTGGTTTACTGATATCTGTCAGTGAGTTATATGTATCTGTTTCATGGTTGACTGTGCTTAAAAGTATGGAAAGGGTCCACTTTGAAAATATGATGAAATGTGGTTCGTAAGTGGTGTCCCAAAGGGAAGTAGGGAAGCTAGATCCAAGCAGGAAATTGATGAAACGGGTCATATTGGTGTTGAGGGCTGTAGCCTTCACCAGTGGGGTGGTAGCTCCCTTTCCAGGTGAGGCTCTCCCTTCCAGGTGAGGCTGGTAAACGAGAGCAGGGGGTCGTAGCTCCCTTCCAGGAGAGGTTGGTAAACGAGAGCAGGGGGTCAGTGCTCCCTTCCAGGAGAGGCTGGTGAACGAGCGCAGGTGGGTGCCTGCATGTTGGTAGGAGTCTATGCCAACACATTGTTGTAAGATGTTTTCTCTATAATAAAATATTGAAGGCTGAGACAACGACAGCGGTGGTTTTCTCCCGACTTGGGTTTCCACCTAAAATCCCGGTGTTCATGTGTGATGCTTATGTGTGATGATTTATTCTGTTGTTACTGCACATGTTTACTGTTAACTAAACATCTGATGAATGAATGATGGAATGATTTAAGTGAAGATCTAATAACATAATTAGATATCTGTGCATACGCGAGTTTCATAAAGGGTATCCGCGTATATAAGCGAGTCTGTTTCAGGAAAGTAGCGTATGGGTTTTAGAAGCAAGAAAAAGTAAAATTTTTGAATATGCAGTAAATACTGATTCACCCCCCCCCCTCTCAGTATTTTTCCCAACAATTGGTATCAGAGGAGGTACTTCTACAGAAGCTTCATCGCTTGAAGGAGATTCGTCGCAATGGGAAGTCAAGAAGGAGTAATGTCTATAAAGCCACCTCTATTCAATGGATGAATCTTGATTCGAAGGTACGAAAAAAGACCATCTCGCAAAGTCTTGGTGTAGATGTGTTGGCAATCGTGGGAAGAAGGTTATCAATAATTCGCAAAGTATTCCTACTGATGCTGCTGAAAGAAAGAAGTATGAAATCAATGCCACAGCAGTGAATGTTTTATTAGGAAGCATGTCTGAATCAGAATTTGCTAAAGTGATTCAGCTACATTCAGCAAAAGAGATATGGGACAAAATCATTCTAAGCTATGAAGGAGATACAAAGGTAAAAAATGCAAAACTCCAAACTCTTAGAATCGAATATGAAAATTTGAAGATGCATAGTGATGAAAGTATTGCTTCTTTCTTTCGTCTAGATGATATTGTAAATCGGATGAGAAATTTGGGTGAAACCATAACCGATACTACCCTCGCAAAAGTCTTAAGATCCTCGACTTCAAAATTTGACTCTAAAGCCTAGCCTATTGAAGAAAGGCAAGATCTCGCAAACTCTTACTATCACTCAATTACATGGTATTCTGACTGCTTTTGAAATGAGGCAAGGAGGCTCAATGCCAAAGCAGTCAATGTTTTGTTAGGAAGCATGTCTGAACCAAAATTTGCTAAAGTGATGCAGTTAAATTCATCAAAAGAAATATGGGACAAAATCATTCTGAGCTATGAAGGAGATACAAAGGTAAAAAGTGCAAAACTCCAAACTCTCAGAATTGAATATGAAAATTTAAGGATGCATAGTGATGAGAGTATTGCCAGTTTCTTTTTACGTCTCGATGATATTGTAAATCGTATGAGAAGTTTGGGTGAAACCATAACTCCATACTACTCAAAGAAAACCAGATCCTCTGACTTCAAAATTTGACTCTAAAGTTTCAGCTATTGAAGAAAGGCAAGATTTGCAAACTCTTACTATTGTTCAATTACATGGTACTCTGACTGCTTTTGAAATGAGACAAGGAGGCCCTTCTCAAGTAAGAGAAGCTGCTTTTAAGGCATCTACAAAGGAAAGGAAAAGGAAGTTGTCAAAGAATCCAGCTATATATCCGATGAAGAAGAAGCAAATTTCGTGAGAAAGCTCCAACTAGGTACCGGAAGATTCACAAGTAAGCTTCCCTCTAAATGTTTTGAATGTGGAAAGTCGGGTCATTATGCCGCAAAATGTCCTTATAAAGGAAAAGAAGTAGCAAGAAGGAATAAGAATCGATCTAGCACAAGAAAAAGCTATTATACTAATGAAGACAGTGATGAGACATCTAATAGTGAGGAAGAATGTGAAGAAGATTTTAGACTTCTGATGACTAACAAAAAGAAGAAAAGGATACTTTTATGGATGCTCTGAGGAAAACGATTTTCTTGGAAGAAAATAATCAACTCAAACTACGCTTTTAGAAGATTTTCATAAAATTTTGAAGAACAAAAGATAATCGAGAGACCATTGAAAAGCATACTAAGAAGCAAAAGAAACATATTGAAAAAACTAGAATGTGAAGTGGTAAGTCAAAGAAAAGAAGTTGAGAAAGCAAAAACCTTTGAATCTTAGATTTGCTAAAGGATCTGAAACCTTAGATGAGATTATCAAGGTACAACGTTCTCCTCTTATAAAGACAGGTCTGGGATATACCGGAGAATCTTCTCAAACTTCAGCACCAAACTATCTAAAAGAAGTTACAGGTGGTTTACTACATTCAGCCACTCAGCAAGGGAATAGAGGATCTCTACAGGGAAAGAAGGACCATCTCAATTCAAGGAACACTAACAGGGATAGCTTTCAAATACTCTACAACCAACAGGTAAACTCAAATAGAAGATTCCATGATCGCAGTAAATTTTCTACTTCAATGGGCAATGTTTCACTTGCTACAATTTTGGTCATAAGCTATTCAATGTGTTGCATATAAAACCATCATGACAAGAGAAGCAGAGAAAAGGTTGGATACTGAACCAAAGAAGAATACCTATAACAATTTTTCTCCTCTTCAAAGTGAAGTTGAATGTACTTATTGTAATAACTTTGGCCATGAAGAATCTGAATGTAGGAACAAGATCCTGCCAAAAGAACATGTTCCCTCAAGCTCTAAAGTATGGAAAAAGAAAGAAACGCCAGTTGAAAATTGTGGGATAGAATTATTTGCAGAAGGTGAAGAAAATCAATGGTACATCGATAGTGGGTGCTCAAGACACATGACAGGTGACAAAAGCAAACTTCATACTTATAATGCTCTAGGAAAGGAAAAGAAAGTTACATTTGGAAATGATACTACTGTTGTAATTAAAGGAAAAGGGTCAGTATTTCTAAAAGAAAAAGTGAAGGCTAAAGATGTCATGTATGTGGATGGATTAAGGCATAACCTGTTAAGTGTTAGTCAAATGTGTTATCAAGGAGCAGAAGTGGTCTTCAGTTCCAAAAATGTGTGGTTCGTGATCTTGATACAGGTAAAATCATTATAAAAGGAAAAAGAAATCCAAGCAACCTGTATGTACTAAACGACATAGATCAATGTTACTTAAGCAAGTCTTCAGAAAATTGGCTATGGCATGATACCGGGGCATTTGAGTTTCTCTCAAATCAACAAAGCAAGCAAGACAGTCGTTTGTGATCTTCCCAAGGTCAATCTTCCTAGCAAATTACATGCAAATCTTGTCAATTTGTGTTGCACTCGTAGTACGATTTAATGCCAAAGAAGGATCATCATGGCCTCTTGAACTCATTCATACTGATATCTGTGGACCTATGAGGAAAAATTCATTACGTGGGGAAGAATACTATATCTTATTTATTGATGACTACTCTAGAATGTGTTGGATCGGGTTCATTAAACACAAAGATCATGCACTTGAAAAATTTCAGAGCTTCAAAGCATTGGCAAAAAATGAATTAGATCTAAAAATCAAGTGTCTTAGATCTGATCGAGGAGGAGAATATTCATCAAATGAATTCTTTGAATTTTGTGAACAACATGGCATTAAAAGACAGTTCTCTGTAGCAGGCACTCCACAACAAAATGGTGTAGCAGAAAGAATGAATAGAACAATTGCTCAAATGGCTAGAGCTATGCTTGCTGATTCTGATGTTCCTGACATGTTCTGGAGTGAAGCAGCACATACAGCAGTTAACATTCTCAATAAGGCTCATGTTCGGGTAAATAGTGACAAAACTCCATATGAACTATGGTATGGAAATTCTCCCACTGTGAGGCATTTTAAGGTTTTTGGAAGTAAATGCTTTATAAAAAATAATGATGAAAAGCTTGGCAAGTTTGAACCTAGATCAGATGAAGGGATATTTCTTGGTTACTCATCGTCAAGCAAAGCATTCACATGTTATAATAAAAGGCTTCGAAAGGTTGTTGAATGTATTGATGTTGTTATTGATGGGTCTCCTGCAGCTCCTAAAGAAGAAAAACAAACAACAAAAGAAGATGATAGCGACATATGGCCTTCTACATCAGATAGAAATGATATAGACAGTGGATCCAATGAAGAACCTGAAGATGATCTATCTGAAAAAGCTCCATCCAGATATGTTCAAAAGAATCATCCCGAATCTCAAATTTTGGGTGACAAGGAATCTGGGGTATGAACAAGGAGAACTCTTGTGGGATCTTCTAATCATTTGGCACTCATATCCACAATTGAACCACACAATGTCAATCAAGCAAGCAAAGATGAATATTGGAGGCAAGCCATGAATGAAGAACTTGATCAAATTGAAAATAATGACACTTGGGAATTGGTACCAAGACCACATGATAAAAATGTCATTGGAACTAAATGGATTTTCAAGAACAAGCTAAATGAGAATGGGGATGTTGTAAGAAACAAAGCTAGATTGGTTTTCAAAGGGTATACTCAACAAGAAGGTATAGACTTTGAAGAAACGTTTGCTCCTGTAGCTAGACTTGAAGCCATAAGAATGTTTCTTGCTTTTTCAAGTTATCAACAAATCAAAGTTTATCAAATGGATGTTAAATCTGCTTTTCTTAATGGTGATCTAGAAGAAGAAGTATATATAGAACAACTGGAAGGATTCATCTTGGGAAATGATGAAAATCTTGTTTGTAGACTTAAAAAGGCTCTATATGGTCTCAAACAAGCTCCAAGGGCATGGTATTATCGTCTTGACAAATATCTTCATCAACAAGGATTTTCAAAGGGGTTTGCTGATAGCAACTTATACACAAAAACTAAAAATGATAAACTATTGATTGTGGTTGTATATGTTGATGATATCATTTTTGGAAGTAATGAAGAATCTATGAGTCAGAAATTTGCTTCTGTCATGCAGCAAGAATTTGAAATGTCTTTACTTGGGGAACTAACATTCTTTCTTGGCTTGCAAGTGCATCAATCTACAGATGGTATATTCCTATCACAAGCAAAATATCTTAAGCAAATTCTGAAGAAGTATGGCATGGAAGATTTCAAACCTGTAAGTACTCCAATGATAACCGGATGCAATCTCAGTTCTCATGATGATTCTCCCACAGTGAATCAACCAGATTACAGATCAATGATAGGAAGTCTACTTTATCTCATTGGGACTAGACCAGACATTATGCATGCAGTTGGGATCGTTGGACGATTCCAAGCTAATCCAAAAGAGTCTCACCTTCAGGCTGTGAAAAGAATTTTCAAATATCTACAAGGAACTCAAGACTTTGGTCTATGGTATCCAAAGAATGCTGATCTTACTCTTCATGCTTACACTGATGCAGATTGGGCTGGAAGTGTTGATGATCGTAAAAGCACTAGTGGTGGTGCATTCTATATGGGACCCCGGTTAGTATCTTGGTTCAGCAAGAAGCAAAATTCTATTGCCTTATCTACAGCAGAAGTAGAATATGTGGCTGCCGCATCTTGTTGCACTCAACTCCTTTGGATGATGCAAACCTTACAAGATTTTCAAATCAAGTGTACACCTCCTGTCCCCATTATGTGCGACAATACAAGTGCCATCAGTATTTCAAAGAATCCTGTTATGCATTCGAAGACCAAGCACATTCCCATCAAGTATCACTTCTTACGTGAAAAAGTGCTTGAACAAAAGGTGAAGTTGGAGTATGTTCCCTCCAAAGAACAAGTTGCTGATATTTTTACCAAACCTCTGCCCAGGGAAGCGTTCGAGTATCTAAGACAGAAGTTGGGAGTATTCTCTGCCAGTCAAAAGAACAAATCTGCATAAATTTAGAAGATGACTTAGGATACGTGGGTTTCCTGAAACACAGTCGCGTATATACGCGAGTTCCTTCACAGAAAACCGCGTATGTCTGATTGCTGACAATCTTCTGCTTGGAGTCAGCTCTCTTCAGCATAGCTGCAGTGCTGTTTGGTATCTCTGATATGGTTTGGTAACTCTGGTGGTGTTCCAGTTCTCATAATTCTTTTTCTAATGATTTAATGAAGATGCCTTGATGATTTGTTGATGAAAGTGTTCAGGATGCACAAACTAAGGGGGAGCCTTAGTCATACGAAAAGAATGCTTGGATGCACAGATTCAGGGGGAGCATTAGCGTTGCTGAGTATAATGCATTGTTGGCATTATGATGGTTCTGAAATATGTTCTCATTCTTGAGGACTTTCTAGTGTTGGTCTTAATGTCATATATGTAAT